>ML854456.1:21840-36813 GCA_009831015.1 Picea engelmannii | reverse complement strand
GAAGGTTGTCCTCGCTGCTCTATCATTTGACCTTGATGTCCAAACTCCTAGGCACAAGAAAAGACCTGCAAAGAACAAAGAGAAACTTCATTTTTCTAGACTATATTGTTAAGTTAAAATAGATCTATCTATGATGAATTTACAATAATAGAATCACATACACTTGAATGCATAGGCATGAGAGGAATAGGCCAAGTTATGTATTAATGGAAAGCTAAAAAAATGGAAACACTTACAATATCAATCTGGATGTTGCAGCAACTCCTCCAAGATATTTTTTCCATCCCCTTGTATCTCACACAATTAGAAGTATGATACACTGAAAGTATCCTTCCTTTCACCCAATAATGGCCTCCATTTTATAGGAATGGGAGTAAAAACAACGATAGGGTATTTTGGGAATATAGTTTAAGATTTAGCTCATGAGGTTGGGATTTGGTGCCTAAGATGGAGCAAAGAGATATGGCTTGAATACTGTACCCAAAACCAACTCAATCTTCTCAGATTTTTCCAACAAATAAGGTGGCTTAGTTGAAACCACTTAATCACTCCCTTACAACTGATCAAGGAGTGATAGTTTTGGTCCCTAATAATTGAGAAAGGAACAATAATTAGGGTTAATCACTCCCTATTTATGGGAAGGGGAGCGATGATACTCTAAAAGGCTCAAAATATCAAGGTAAAAAGTAGCATTTCGACCTCCAAATGATGTATTTATCATCAATCATGTCTACGGAACATGACAAGTACTCCCACATGATGATAAATTTGTGACATTTAAGTTTGACACTTAGTAGAATGTGATACATAAGTGTGACACTTAGTAGCGTGACAAATAGACACTTAGTATAATGTGATACATAAGTGTGACACTTAGTAGAATGTGATACATAATTGTGACACTTAGTAGTGTGGGAATTTGGTGTGTCATAGCTATAGCTCTCTGATATATGTGTAGGGTCTAATAGTAGTACTCAACCCAATATCTCAGGGTACCTACTAAGAAGGCTTGATTGTACCCTTATTTGTACTACCCGATTACCCAGCTACTAGAGAGTAGTCTTCCTGAGTGTTGTTATCGGTGCCACTATAGTAGTTAGGTGGCCAATAGGTTGATCTAGGGATAGTTTCAGGAGACCTAGGGGACTCCCTATATACGTGAAGGTACATGGGAGTGATGTTCATGTAAAGGTGTTGTCTGATGTGGTACTACTTGAATGGGTACCAATACGGGTTACAAAGGTTTCTAACAAGGTGAAATGTTTGTTTCAAGTAACCCATGAAACTGTCTGTATTTCCTATGTGTAGTATTCCCCAGCCACAGTTTTACCCACTGAATGACATATCTTTTCATTTTAAATATGATGGCAGTACAATCTCTACCCATAAAAAAAATTGTCGCAAAATTTCTATAGAGGAAAGTGCTCTTATACCACTTGTAAGGTACCATATGTATTATATAAAGAAAAAACAAAAATATTAAGACAAATACCAACTAAATAACAAAACATAGAGAATAATAACACCAACAATGATACCTTTATTGATATAAATCAAATTTCACTTTCCTCTTTGAGGGGGAAACCTCCAACAGAGTAGAGTTCTATTACAATAATTCTCAAGAAAAGACTTTCCCATGCCTTATCCTCATATTTATACTAATTCTATCTTCCAAAGAACATTCTATAGGAAGATATTTCTAGAAGCAGAAGATTATATTAATTCTTTTTACATTAGACTTGTTCACAATATTATATAAGCCTCATTTACTAATGTCGACCTTTACTACATAGAAAACATATTATTCTAGCTACATGAAGGGTTAGGGAGGTTAGGTCTCTAAAACAACTGTTGAAGTAGCTTTCCTTCTTTGACAACCTAATAAAGTTGTATGTTTTGATGATGCGTTCCCTTCAACTTGGTGTCTATGATCCAATAAACTGGAGATTGTGTAATGCAGTCAGAATTGAGTTTTGTAGGGGCCAATTACTTAGCCACCTTCGAGGTCTATAACAAAGGTGGGAAATATGGTCGAAGCAGCTCCACATTAAATATTGAGTGCAAGGTAAGGAAAGGAGGAATACTAAATTCAAAAGAATTGTCACCCACAACCTTTGTGATGGTGTAAGACCCATATTAGAGTGATCTAATCTTCCTATGGGGGCCTATGAGGCAATTTTTCTACAAATGCAACCACCCCTTGTCACCAACCTGAAACTTGTGAGGAAACCAATGTTGGTCATGTCCCTACTTATACTTTTCATTGGCCTTCTCTAAGATAACATGAACTTGTTTTTGGAGGTGTTGGATTCATTCAAAAAAATTGGTTTCTTTGTCTGCCTCGGTCTAAGCATGGTAGGACTCTCTAAGGGAAGATGGAACAGGAAGAGCTACATCAATAGGGGCCAATGGATAGAACACAAATCACATATGAAAATGTTTATGGCCAATGGAGTTGTGGAGGGATTTGTTATACTTATGTTGAATGTATGGAAGTCTCGTATCCCATGTGAGTTGATTCTTGGAGTTTTACATGTGTAGGATATGCACAATCATTGTGTTGACCACTTCCATTTGGCCATCTATTTAGGGATGAAAGGTTGTTGATTTGGTTAGATTGGTGTCCATGAAAGGTTGTTGATTTGGTTGGATTGGTGTCCATGAAAGGCCATAGGATGGAATAGAAATTATTGAGGAACATGTTGTCCCTATCTGAAATAATGGTCCATGTGTAACATCCCCAACCTTCCAAGTCAGGCACACGCTACAAAAAATCTCTACTCTGTACCAAATCTTATATATATAATGCAATTTTAACAAATATAAACATTATGTTCATACACAGATTCATGTGGAAGTGATAGTAAACACATGCATGCAATAAACAGAGACAATTCTAATAAACTTCAGACATGTACTTAACACGACATGTAAAATTAGCATAGAATTGGTATTTATCTTTTTATGAGAAGACCACCAACTATGTGCGGACCTTCCACGAACCTCCCAGCCTTAGACCACAATTCTCCAAGCTATTAGCAGTGGATCACCTCCAATCTGGGACTAAACTCCACTCATGGTAAAGGAAATCCTAGGCTAGGATGAGACTACAAAAAGTTGCACAATGCAACATGAAGGATTCCCTCCAAGGATCCTTCTTACACCCACCACTCATAGACTCACATTCCCCAAATTCATGTCCCACCCCAAGAATATACACCTTCATTGTTCCACATTCCATCGGCTAATCCACTTCCCTTCCATGGCTTCAGCAACAGGCTGGATCATGAATTCTCAGAGCTTTGTAGCTGCTATTGGACTCCCTCCAGGATAAATCTCTTCCCCAACAGTCTCTCTCACCTAGAGAGAGTTTCTCATGGGCCTGACAACCTGCTTCTTCAATCCATGGGCTTGAAAACCCACCTATTCAAAACTACAGGCCTGAAAATCTACTTCTTATGTCCAACTCCTAAGTCAAATGGGTAACCACAGTAGCTAAATCAAGTAAAGCAGGGTACAAGCTCAGTAAAACTACCAGTGTGCGCAAGTTACAGAGGTTCACGATGGAAGAGGGTGCGACAATGGAGGAAAATGGTTGACTATGTTCCTTCTCAATGCATGAGTGAATGGGGCAAAGGATGCCAAGAATGGTCAGCAAACCCCCACAACGATGGATTTTCCCACATAAATCTGCATGCATCCTGGATGACACGTGTCTCTCTAGGATATCATTCCTCTCCACTTGGATTTTGTTCCTCTCCCCAAAGGAACTTAGGATAACAAGGTTTATTTTCCAAGCCTTAGTATTTTAGGAAATACATTATAATATTCCCTTGGGTTGAGACCTCAAGCTTAGCCCCTTTTTCCTAGCCTCTTAGTCCCCTTCACTTTCCCTTCCTAGTGGAGCTTAGTCCCACATAACTCTTTCTTTGTGGTTGGTATACACGCAACGATGTATTTTTATTAATGATGAGCATAATTACACATACAAAAATAGGCTCATTGGCCTTTGCAAATAGTCTCTCCGGCCTAATAAACACATAAGCCTCCCATATTATAAACACTTAGTTGACCAGCCTATACACATCATTAAACATCATTACAATTCAGTAGGGGATCAGTCTTGGGGTATTACAATCCCCTCCCCTCATTTATGCATTGTCCTCAATGCATCATATTTACATATTACAGCAGGATTTTCAAAAATATTCAAAAAGATGCGGGTATTCTTCCTGCATAGCATTTTCATGCTCCCAAGTTGTGTCCTAGGGATCGTACCAGGTCCATTGGACCTTTACAAGCCCTATGGATAGATTTCGTAGATGTTTGATTTGTTGGTCCAGAATTTGTACTAGATGCACTTGAAAAGTGCTTTCTTGCTCCACCTGAATCACATTCCAATCAATAACATGATTAGCATCAGGTATATATTTCTTAAGCAATGATACATGGAATACATTATGTATAGACATAGATTCAAGTAATGCAATCATGTAAGTTATTGGTCCAAACCTCTCTAGAATTTCAAACGACCCATAATATCTGGATGCCAACTTGGAACAGTTTCCAAACTTTAGGGAACTTTTGTTGGCCTTCACCTTCAATAAAACATGATCACCCACTTTAAGTTCCCTATGAGTTCTACCCTTGTCAGCATAGCTTTTTTGCCTATCTTGGGAAACCTTTAAATTATGTTTTATCTTCAACATTTTCTCTTCCATTTCCCTGCGCAACTCTGGCCCAATCACTGCTTTGTCGGTTGGGTTGTCCCAGCTTATTGGTGTGTTTCACTTTCTGCCATAAAGTGCCTCAAATGGGCTCATCTTCAGTGATGCTTAGTACCCATTGTTGTAGGAAAATTCTACCAAGTGTAGATAATCTTCCCATTTAGATGGTTTTTCCATCACGTACATCCTTAGAATATCCTCTATCACTTGGTTCGCCCTTTCTGTTTTCCCATCAGACTCGAGATGATAAGTTGTGTTGAAGTTTAGATTTGTTCTAAACCCTTTGACTAATCCCTTCCAGAACTTTGAGGTAAAATTTGGGTCTCTGTCTGACATAATTTTCTTTGGTATGCCATGCAAGCGTGCTACTTCCCTCATATAAATATCAACAAAATTGGTTGTTCTTTGAGTAACCTTCATAGGAATAAAATGGGAAGCTTTGGTAAGCTTGTCCACCAACACCATGATAGCATCATGTTGCTTGCTTGTTTTGGGAATTTGGTGATGAAATCCATTGTCACCACTTCCCACTTCCACTTAGAAATGGGAAATGGCTGCAGCAACCCAGATGGGTGTCTAATATCAACCTTGACCTTTTGACACTCCAAACATTTAGTAATGTATTCAACAATCTCCTTTTTCATTTCTGGCTAATAATATTGGCTCTTGACTGTTGAAACTATTTTCTGATAACCTGGGTGTCCAGCATAAGGTACGCTATGTATCTCTTTTAAAATCGTACTCCTCAATTCATGATAATTGGGTACATAAATTATATTCCTTTATAGGAGAATTTCATCAATTCATAATTCATAATCTTCAACTTTTTGTTGCATTTTTCCTTGTTGTAATTTCGTTACCAACTCCATGTACTGCAAATCTACTTTCGCAGCCTCAGAATTTTTTCCTTTAAGATTAGTTTGATACATGATAATGCT
Source organism: Picea engelmannii (assembly GCA_009831015.1). Classification (NCBI taxonomy): domain Eukaryota; kingdom Viridiplantae; phylum Streptophyta; class Pinopsida; order Pinales; family Pinaceae; genus Picea; species Picea engelmannii. The sequence goes on along the minus strand of ML854456.1, from coordinate 31,148 downwards.
TGTAGCATGCAGATCATGCACTCTCCTACTGAGTGAATCAACCACTTTGTTCTCTTTTCCTTTGATATGCTTAATATCAAAGTCATACTCACACAGGAATTCCAACCATCTTCTTTTCCTAGCATTCAAAGTTGGTTGATCAAACAAATATTTCAGACCATTACGGTTTGTCCTCAACTCAAACCTCTTTCCCGTGAGGTAGTGCCTTCACTTCTTCAAGGCGTGAACTATGGTTTCCAACTCCAAATCATGAGTGGCATAGAGCCTTTCATTCTATTTCACTTTTATGGATTCAAAACATATCACAAACCCATTCTGACTGAGGAATCCACCAAGTCCTTCTTTGCATGCATATGTGCAAATCACAAAATCTTCATTCGGATCAACAATCCTCAGAAATCGAGCATTGGTTAACAACTGCTTCAATTTTTGGAAGCTCTTTTCACATTTTGTTGTCCATTGAAACTTCACCCCCTTCCTTTGCAAGGAAGTGATTGGGTGATCAATTCTCAAAAACCCTACAATGAATCTTCTGTAGTATCCAGCTAGACCCATGAAGGATCTGACTTCTGTCACATTATTAGGTGTTGTCCACCCTTTAATAGATTCAATATTTCTAGGGTCCACTGCAATCCCTTCTTCCGATATGATATGCCCCAAATAGTGAATTTGGTTTTGATCAAATGAGCACTTGCTCAATTTGACATACAATTGGTTCTCTCTTAGCACTTCTAACACCATCCTCAAGTGATGCTCATGTTCTTCTTATGACTTGGAATATACAAGGATTTCATCCAAAAAGACAATGACAAATGTGTCTAAGTATTCTCGAAAAACACCATTCATCAAGCACATAAAAAAATTTGGTGCATTTGATAACCCAAATGGCACCATTGTGAACTCATAATGACCATACCTTGTCCTGAAGGGGGTCTTGTTGTTGTCTTCATCTATGATCCTTAATTGATGATATCCTGACCTGAGATAAATCTTTGAGAATACCCTTGCATCCTTTAACTGATCAAAGATATCATCGATCCTTAGCAAAGGATACTTGTTCTTTATAGTTACTTTGTTCAATTGTCTGAAGTCAATGCACAATCTCAATGTCCCATCTTTCTTCTTCACGAATAAAACTCAGGCACCCCAAGGTGACACACTTGGGCGTATATACCCCTTCTTCAGAATCTCTTCGAGCTACATTTGAAACTCCTTCATCTCTATTGTACTCATTATGTAGGGAGTCTTTGATACAGGAGTTTCTCCATGCATCAAATTTATAGAGAAATCAATATCTCTCTTTCGGGGTTGTCCCGGTATCTCCTTAAACACATCCTCAAAATATTTCAGGATTGCATGATCCTCCAAATTTGGCACCTTATCCTTAGGTTCTTCCTCCATATGAGATGAAAATATTTGGTAGCTTTTCCTATAACACTCCTTCATCTACATTGTTTATATCTCTCGGATAATAAATTCCCTAGGAATTCCTTGGACTATTCTCGGGTTCCCTTCCTCATCTGGGAAAGTAAATCTCTTGTTATGATAGTCTAAGAAATCATGGTGTTGGTCCAACCAATCCATACCAATTAGAAATTCATATGAACCCAATGGAAGGATGCTCAAATCCACCTTGGTACTTATCCCATTCATGTCCACTGGACATGATTTAACCAACCCAACAACTTTTATCTTGGTTCCTGTAGCCAGTTGTACCAACCAAGATTTCTCATGCTTGCTTCTTGGAAAATGAAATATTTCCACTACCTTAGGATCTATATAGCTATGAATAGATCCTAAATATATTAAAATAGTAAAGGCATGGTTATTGATCATACCTTCTACTTCAATAATGTGTGATTGAAACTCTGCTTGCTTGTTGTCCAGGGTTGTCCAGGGCTACATAGATCCCTGGAACACATATGCCCATGTCCTCCACTATTTCTACTTATTGTACATTGTGGAAAACTCTCACTTTGTCACTTTTGTGGACAATATCTATACTCATGGTCTCCTTTACAGCCCCAACATTGAATGGGTGTCTTCCTTGGCCTTTTTCCACCTATCCTAGTCATTTTTTTTTCTCTAAAAGATGCATGTCCTTGAGGACTATTTCTGAAAAAAGGGTGGCTTTCTCCCCTTCTGCTTCTGTTCCATCTTAAACTTCTTCTTGTCTTCCCAAGTTTTTTGGAAAGTAGGCTTTCTCTTATGTTGATCATATAAACACTTTTCTCTCCTTATGGTTTCCTCCAAAGTCTTGGGATCATCATATTGAATCTTGTCACTGGTGAAAGATGGCATCCCACTCAGGTATCTATGGATCTTAACTGTCTCATCCTTGATGAAGGAGAAATACTTCAATAGTTATAAAAATATCTTTTCATATTCATCAATAGTCATGTTTCTTAGTTTGAGTTCAAAGAACTCTTTCATATTTTTGTCATAATACCTCTTGGTCAGGTATTTATTCTCAAAATGCTTCTTGAATTCCTTCCAAGTCACATTTTTCTACCTGATGTGTTGCACTTGCACAAGTTGATCCCACCACATGGATGTCTTTCCTTTCAACTGATAGATAGAAATTATTCCTTCTTCCTGAGAAGAATAGTTATGCAATTGGAAGTACATTCTCATGCCCAACAACCATGTCTCAACATCTTCATCCTTCTTGTGTTCACCATCAAAAGTGGGAGGTTTGGTCTTGTTCATTTCTCCTTTCAATTGATTCACCCAAGATCTCTTATGCTTCCTGACAGGGGATGGAATTGAGATATTGTGTTCTCTCCTATGATGATGCCTTTGGGAGTGATGGTGATCTCTGCTACCACTCCTTGATCTTCCTTTTCCCTCGGGGGTCCCATGATTTATTGATTTGTTGGATCCACTCTCCTTATCCAACTTCTTTTTAATTTTGTCTAGGATTTTCATTAACTTCATATTGAATTATTCATGTTGCTCCTTGGCTTTCATAAGCCTTTCATTATCACCCTTGTGGCTCTAGACATCTATATGTATATTTCTAAGGGTATCAGCCAGATTTATGTCTTCGTCATTTCCTCATGCATGTCCATTGGAGTTGGTTCCTTCCATACCCAACTAGACATTCATCCCTATGATTTCATCTTCTTGACTATAGACTATCTTTTTATCATCTGTCACTATGCACTATGTATTGATTGTGTTCTGACAGTTGTTAATTCTGCAAAAATGTGCATCCAACAAAACTTTGTTAGCCTAATTGTTCTTAATAATTTCATGAAAACATGAACCATTATAATTCATTGATATATATCAGACTTATTTTCTACTAATTTCCTAAGAAATTGACTATTCAAATCCAATTTATGGGTGAACATGTATCCTCTATTGTTCAAGATCTTTCCAATTCCTGCTTCCATGCTCAATTCTGAGTTTTGAGCAGGAAGTTATGGATACTTGAACAATTTGTATTTTCAGTGATGCAATCTTGTACATGGATTCTTCCAACTCAGAGTCGAATTGGCTCTTGGATCCATCTTGGATCACTTCCTCAAGTTTACAGGCCTTCCTTACTTATTTAGGTGTATGTCTATACAATCAAGAACCTCATGGGATCTTTCTCTAAGCCCTTTCCTATTCTTAAAACAAAATTTCGGGCGCTAGCCCATTCTTCGGCCCCCAAATTCATGTGACCTCAGGTTGTGACCCAACACTAAAAAAAAGGCACTTATCCTATGCTTTGGGCCTCTCGGGATCAATAAATTCGGAGCTTCGGAGGATCTTCCTTCATTACAACACATTTCCCTCGAATGCCAATTCTATGAATACTTGGAGGATGTAAAGATCGACGATCATCATTCCTTGTTTAGATCTACGATGGTTAGGAGCTCTGGGACTTCAGGATTTAGAGTTTTCCAAAGAACTTCTCTACAAATCTCCCGAAGTGTCGACTCACCGGATATTCTCTCTCTTGCCTCCATGTGTCATCTCCTGATAAACAGTCGAGATTAACTCTAGCCCTCTGGGAGTTCTCGACTCAAGAAACAGGCAACTCAAATCCTCTAGAGTACCACTTCTTCGGACCTTGGGATTTGTTGCCATGCGTCCTCTGTGATCAATGGTCAAGATGGACTATGGCCTTTGAGCCTCCAGAAGTCCTCGACCTCAAATTTTTATGCCTTGAATCCTCCGAACTACAGGATCTACTGCCACGTGTCCTCTCTTGATAAACTATGAGGATTTACTCCGCTCTTCAAAGCTTCAGGGTTTTCACCTTCCTCTCACTTCATTCCTTCCGAATGTCGAATTGGTGAACTCTTGGGGTCCACTTAGTACTGCACACCCAGGTGCTATGTGGAAGATTCCAAGAAGCAAACACATGGCCCAATATGAGAGGTGACACGTGTCAAGTTCTAACTAGAAAAATCAGTCTTTCAAAATCACAAAACACATTGACACATGACACACATATTGTGTGTCCACGTCACCCCAGGTGGCATCACCAAGCCATGTCACTTTGGTTCTTTGTGACTTTGGAACTTTGGGACCTCGAGACTATGAGACTTCGGAGGTCTGGAATTTCCTCCAACAATTTTCCACCGAATGTCGAATGCCTAAAAATCTTAACCTCACGGGGTCCACATAGTATAGTTGTCACCAATCAAGGTGGTGACACATGGCCCCATCGTCGATTGACATGTGTCAGGTCCCAATCGGTACTAAGGGCCTATCAAAATTTTAAAAACAAGTGATAAGTGGCAGACTTAGGGTAGGCCCACGTCACCCTAGGTGACATCATCATGCCACGTCATATCTGGTGCTTCGAGACATTGGGGATTTCTTATCATCGACACTTTCTCAAGCCTCTCAAACTATCAAACTGTCGAATAGGTCCACATCACCCCTGGTGACATCATCATGTCACGCCACTTCAGAAAATAGGGACTTCAGGGATTCCTTTTCATCTACACATTTCCAAAACTCTTGAACTGTTGACTGCTAACAACTGCTTCCCGTAGCTTCGGGACTTCTGTGATTTCTTCACCGTGCAATCTCCAACGGATTTCCCCAAACATCGAACCACCGAACCACTTGGGAAATCCAATGGTTCTCCTCCTCCCGAATTATCTATGGTTGAGATTCACTCTAGGACTTCGAAGGATTTCGCTATTGAACACCCCACAACCCCCAAACTGTCGAATTCTGAACATTGCTTAATATGAGGACACGTGTCCCTGGAAATGGATGGTCTAGATTAGTTCTGGACTTTGGTAATTTCCTCTGCTATAGTTTTAAAACTATTGGAGGGAGAAGTCCAAAGGACTTTTGTGCTTAACCTCCGATCACTTCCATGGATCCAACAGTTGTGGGGGATATGTCTTCTTTCGAACAGATCCAACCACCCAAATTTAACTTTGTGGCCCAATACCACGTATATCGTGGTTTATCAAACTGCTATACCTCATGAGATTCTAAACCCAGCCAAGGTGTTCCCTCAGCGCCCTCTTGGCACTCTATATATCAATTCCTTGTGGAATTTTTTACTCCAAATTCCACATTCATGGCCCATACAGGTTTAGTGTTGAAACCATGGGCTCTGATATTAGATTGTAACGTCCCCGGCCTTCCATGTCAGGAACACCTACAAAAAATATCTACTATGTAAAACCTATGATATACATATATATAATGCAATTTTAACAGATATAAACATTTTGTTCATACACATATTCATGTGGAAGTGACAGTAAACACATACATGCAATAAACAGAGGAAATTATGATAAACTTCAAACATGTACTTAACACAACATGTAAAATTAGCATAGAATTGGTACATATCTTTTTATGAGAAAACCACCAACTATGTGCATACCTTCCAAAAAGCTCCCATCCTTAGACCACGCTACTCCAAGCTATCAGCAATGGATCACCCCCAAGCTGGGACTAAACTCCACCTGAGGTAACGGAAATCTTAGGCTAGGCTAAGACTACGAAAAGTTTCACAATGAAACGGGAAGGATTCCCTCCAAGGAGCCTACTTACACCCATCGCTCACAGAATCTCATTCCCCACATTCATGTCCCACCCCGAGAATATACACCGTCAATGTTCCATAGTCCATCGATTGCTAAACTTCCCTTCCAGGGCTTCAACAACAGGCCAGATCAGGAATTCTCAGAGCTTTGTAGTTGTTGTTGGACTCCCTCCAGGAGAAATCACTTCCCAACAATCTATCTCACCTGGAGAAAGTTGCTCACAGGCATGAAAACCTGCTTCTTCAATCCACAGACCTGACAACCCACCGCTTCAAAACCACAGGCCTAAAAACCTACCTCTTTTGTCTAGCTCCTAAGTCAAACAGGTAACCACGGTAGCTAAATCGTGTAAGGTAGGGTACGAGCTTAGAAAAAATATCAGTGTGTGTAAGTTACAGAGGTTCACGATGGTAGAGGGTTAAACAATGGCAGAAAATGGTTTACTGTGTGTCTTCTCAGTGCATGATTGAATGGGGAAAGGGATGGAAAGAATGGTCAATGAACCCCCATAACGATGGATTTTCCCACATAAATATGCATGCATCATGTATGATACATGTCTCTCTAGGAGCTCGTTCCTCTCCCAAAGGAACTTAGGATAACAGGGTTTATTTCCCAAGCCGTTGTATTTTAGGAAATACATTATAATATTCCCTTGGGTTAAGCCCTCAATATTATCCCCTTTTTCCTAGCCTCTCAACCCCCTTCCCTTCCCCTTCCTAGTGGAGCTTAGTCCCCCATAACTCTTTCTTTGTGGTTGGTCTACACGCAATGATGTATTTTTATTAATGATCTGCATAATTACATATACAAAAATAGGCACATTGGAATTTACATCTAGGCTCTCTGGCCTAATAAACACATAATCCTCCCAGCTTATAAGCACTTGGCTCACCAACCTATACACATCATTAAACATCATTACAATTCAGCAGGGGCTCGGCCTTGGGGTATTACACCATGGTAGCCTGAAATGAACCAAAACATGTGCACAAAAGAGTTTAGTAGTGGCCTAAGTTGTTATACTCTTTTTATAGGGTTTCAAAATGACCATCTTAGAGAATCAATTGACGACCACAAAAACACAATCATGAAAATGTTTTTTCGAGGGAAACCCTAACTTGTAATCCATGGAGATAGGCTCCCAAGGATTTTCTAGTGCAGGGATAGGAGTGTACAACTCCTACTTCTTGATGATCATCTTAGCAATGGCACATGCAGTGCATGACCTGATGTACTGACCAACATCATGTTGAAGCTTTGGATAGTAGAAATGTTTCTGAAGTATTACTATTGTCTTCTCCACCCTGAATTTCCCTACAACCTGACTGTAGTGTGCCTCCCAAATTAGCTTTGCATGTCACTTGAAGGAACAAAAAGACAATTGAGATAGCACAAGAGTGTATCCTAGATATGGAAATCTGGATCTTATTTTCTGGCACTTAGGGTATGATAATTAGCAATGAAGTCAAAGTAATCGATTTTTAATTGTGGCCACCTAGAGGTATCATGACCATAGGTGTTAAGAACTATGGTGAGGGCCAAAACTAGGGGGAAATTGAGGTAGTCAACAACATAGTTGTAACTACCTTTCCTGTACTTAATATTCAGGTGGAATTGTTGCAAATATGTGAACCATTTATGATGGTGTTCATTTGTAGCTTTCCTTGTGTCTGCATGAATTGCAAAGTCTTGTGATCAGTTTGGATGATCATTTCCTTTCCTAGAACATAATTCTTTCAACGTCGACATGCATGCACAATGGAGTAAATATCTTTGTCATAGGTGACATACCTGCAAACAACATTAGATGGTTTTTCACTATGATATGCAACCAGATTTCCCTGCTGAGTGAGGATGACACTTATAGCATATTCATAGGCATTTTCCTTGATCTCAAATGACTGTTGTAGATATATTAATGTGAGTACTGGTGTGGAACAAAGGCGGTGTTTATGATCTTGGAATGCTTTTTTATTTCATTTAGACAATAAAAACTTTCCTTATCTCCCCCCTTGGTCACTTTACTTAAGGGCCAATTTATATGAGATAATCCCAACACAAACTTGCAGTAGAGGTTCGTGAGGCCCAAGAAGCTATGGAGATTTTCCAGATTCATCGAGGCTAGTCAATCCTGAAGGAATTGGATCTTGTTCTGCCCCACATGCACTCCATGTTTATCCATGATGTATCCTAAGTATTGGATTCTCTACATGCCATCTGAGCATTTCTCCAGGTTGGCATATAACTTGTGTTGTCGCAAGGTGCTAAGGACCTATTGAATGTGTTATAAGTGTTCTTTCCATGTCCAACTAAAGATGAGGATGTCATTAAAATAGAGCACCAAAAAATATTTTATGAATGGTTTCAATATATCATCCATCATCCTCATGAATGTCGTTGGAGCATCAGTTAAGACAATATGCATGACCAACCACTCAAAGAGGTCTTTTTTAGATTTGAAGGTTGTCTTTCATACACAGTTGTTTCTATCGCAACCTTGTCATAGTCTAAATTCATATCGATCTTGATAAAGAAATTGACACCCTTGAGCTAGTCAAGAAGATCATCAATCAAGGGGATTAAGTATCGGTTCCTAACTTTGATTTTATTCAAGTCTCTATAATCATTACAGAGCCACCCATTCCATGCTTCTTCTCCACCAACACAAATGGGTTCCCACAAGGTGAGGATCTTGGTCAAATTTGGCCCTTGCGAATGAGCTCATGAATTTGATTCTTTATTTCTTCATTATCCATAAGGGAGAATCTATATATTGGACCTATTATCACAAGATTTTTACTTGTGCAAATCCCTCCACAAGATCCAAAACTTGTGTAACAATTGGAAGAATCTACCATTGTCACCAAAGTAGATATTTCCCTCGTTTTAGTGATGGAAGGAGGTCCACCACAAGGGAGGCTTCCCTGGTGACATCAAGGGATCAAACATAAAGACTATCCAATACTAAATCTCCCTGTCTTGGTCACCTGGTGGTTATTTCTAGGTCTAGAAGAGGAAATGGAAGGTAACGAGGTAATTGGTTCACTTGTAGGAGACAATAAATAATGTGCAGCATAATATAGACAATTACCAAGATATGAAGCTCAAAATGATTTCTTAGACACTATATGGGTGGGTGGGTCTACATAGGAAAAAGGGTTTCATGTGATGGGTACCATAGTGGTTGAGGTGAAGAGAGGAATCCAAAGGGATAGGTGGAAAATAAGGGTGCCAAGAAGGGTGGGTGGGTCCATGGAAACAAAATATTACAAGTGATAGGTACCATGA
>WSFP011385266.1:0-28918 GCA_009831015.1 Picea engelmannii | reverse complement strand
ATTCCTCAACCCATGAAACCTTTTTGACACTCTTGGAAGATTCCTCTCTCCCACTTGCACCTAAAGATAGACTTCCTATGGATGAGTGATGATCCCTTTGAGCCTGTTGACTCCCTCTAAAATCTAACTTCCTCTAGAAAATCTTGGGAGGTTGCTCCTCCCCACTAAATCTTAAGGGTTGACTCCCTCTGATCCTGTACAACCTCAGGAGCCACCTAATCTCCATGAACTTGTACAACATGTGGATATATCTACTCCATGTCCTCTATCATGTTTCTACTATAGGCCATGGCTCGCATAGGATAGTCTTTCATCCTATATATGTTTCCCTCTCTAACTCCTTGGCATGAATAACACCCATCTATCATGAAACAAGACTGCATAGCCATTTTCCTCAATCACTGAGATTGAGAGTACACTCCTCCTGAGTTCTGGAACCCATAGTACATTTGATATTGTCAACACATATCCTAACTCAATCCAGATTAACATTGTTCAATATCCTCGTAGTGCATGCTTGGTGCCCATACCAAGCTCCACACACAAATATGAGCTAGTCTCTATAAAGCTATCAAACAACTCATGTGAACTTGTCATATGGCATGAGGCTCTACTATCCACCAACCAAGTCTCACCACTGGAGACTGTACCTGAAAGGGTGGAGACCAATAAGAACTGATCCCTTTGTATTTTGTCTACAATCTCATCAACCTCTGTTGTTGATGTGTGCTTCCTCCTTCCCCCTTTCCTCTGTTGTGGACACTATGAAGCATAATGGCCATACTCATGAAAAGAAAAACACTTGGCCTTTCTAAGTTCCTTATTCCTCCTCGTATCTGTAGATTCCTCTCTCTATGGAGAACCTCTTTTTCTTCCCTTCCTAGCACGAGCAACTAGGGCATGTTTATCATCATCATTTCCCTTATGCTTTCCATTCCTCAACTATAATTCGGCCTCTTCCTAGATGCAATCAGTCCATAACCTATCAAAAGTTGGAAACTTCTCTCATTCCCGGATCCCCTCGAAAAATGGCTCCCAAGACTTAGGAACCACTTCAAGCCACATTCACCAATTTGATGTCATTTGTTGTCTCACCAATGGCTACTATCTAGTCATGGATATAAGTGATCCGCATAAGATAGTTGGCAACTATATCTGAACTGGACATTTCAACTTCTCTAAGATAGCGCTTCAAGATCATCTTCCTACTTGCATTCCTACTTTGGTACAATCCTACCAAAGCATCATACATTTCCTTGGTTATCTTCTTCTCTAATATGTGAGGAATCAGGTGGTCTTTTATAGAATCCGACAACATTGCTTGGCCTTCACTTCCTTCTTCTTATGGGCTACCAATTCCTAAGGATTAGTGGAATTTTCAACCACACTCTCAGAATACTCCTTGAGATCATTCTCCTCCAAGAGAAGGATAATCCTAGCCTTCCAAGATCAAAAATTTGTTTCCCCTTCCAACCTATCTTGAATCTTCAAGGTGCTCACCCTTGTGACTTTCCCAGAACAAGAACAAAAAATATGCAACCAACTATAGTAGAAAATGTGTCTCAAGAGATTAATCCCTCTCTTCCTTCAAATCCTCAGCTCTGATTCCATGTCAATTTTTCATATGCAACTAATTTCAAATATGAAAATTACTTCTAAGTGAACCAAACAGTAAACCCTAGCCGTTGTCACTGAACAATTTTACATTGAAATTATTGACAGAAAATTGTAGCAACAAAAATAACAAGATCATAGATAAATCATCCATGCACTTGAGACACAAAAAATTATGTTTTGTCAATTGTCAAATTCATAAATTTCTAATGGAAAAATCAGCCCTCCTAACTATCACAAGATTACCAAAACTGAGGATGAACCTAGACCTCTAAAAAACATAAATTTAGTAAACTTATCGGGACAAATTCAAATTTGCAAACTTATTGCATACCACCTGTACATCATGCTGACATCATTCGTACAATTTCTGACATCAACCTATACATACCTGACAAACTACCCAAAAAATCACATGTGTGGCCTGTCTTTTTCTTGTTGTACAACAGTCACATGTGTGACTATATGTACAGCCTCGTACAAATGTGAAATATGTCCATACTATTTTTCTCACACATGTGAGTTGTACGAACTGATGTATGATCTGCTCCACAAGTGTGACCTTATCTCTCCTCTTCTCCTCACATGTGTGGCTCGCACATGTGGCTTACTTGGATGAGGAACATAAGCCTTCCTTGGTTGAAAACAGAAATGGAATTTCCAAGAAACCCTAGGCTATATTTTCCAAAATTGCAGAATCTCCCTCACTAAAATTTCCAAGCTCCTAGCACAAGTGCTCACTCACTTATGCTAACTCCATAATGTCAGAATGAGATTTCACAATATCCTCCTCTCCTTTTATAGGAGTCTAATGTGAGTCTAGAATCCATTGGATTACTCTAAGGATCTCTCCACTAAACTCAACATTAAATTAGAATATTTAATTCCTCTTTGTGGGTGTGAAGCCTCAACACAAGCCCACAAATCCCATCACCAAACCCATGAATCCCCAAGTCAAATCCATGGGTGTTTTCACCAAAACAAAAGTGTAATCTGGTGCCAAAAAGTATTCCCACGTTCCTGACACCATGGCTACTATTGGGAATACCTCTTGAAGCTACAAAACATCAACATGTGGAAAATGTCTCATGAAAGTCTCATATTTAATTTACAAACAAAAATATATGTCTCAACTTTACATACAAAATAATATTACATCACATACAAAGGTAGACATCAAATGTGATGGCATGGGGACCTTCACACCAACATGTTGGTCTCCTTCTTTGTCCATAGCCTTAAAATTTGTTTGTTTTTATCATCTTAGAGCTTGTGCTGATAGCCAATTGTTCTTGTAGGATCTTATCTAGATCACACAATGACACATATTAATATTATATGATAGATTAAATTTCTCTAACTCGATTATATGTGTAGACTTCTAAGTCAAATTGCTTTATTGCTTCATTCTTTTCACCTCTATTTAATAATAATGATAGAAAACATCATGCATGGTATCCTATAGCTTACCTTACCAATCACAAAGGCTTCATGTCACCATAATTTGTATTAATCATTTATGATAATAGGCATTTATCCTCAATGATGACTAAGTGAGTTAGCTGAGATTTCCTAGCCTTATCATCACTTTAATTTAGGATCTAGAGAAAATATCTCATTTGAGGCAGCATCACCCATTGTACTTAAATATGTATCTTTGGTGTGAATATATTAAGTTGGCTAGTGAGCCTTTTCCTTCATATTGTTGTTCTTGTGTATATTTTATCAATGGAAACTCCATTAAATGGTAAAAGTATTCAATAGATATAAAATAATTCTCTCACTAATACAAAATCAACCAATTCCCTTACCATACACATATATTGATCAAATGTCACCACTTACACCAAATTTAGAACTTCTCATAAAACTTGTCTTTTTTTTTTTAAATCCAGAGGAATTGATAATTAGTCGAAATTACATAGGCAAGGCCCTCACCCATATGTTAAAATATAGTGGACCACCACTATAACCCCTAGGCTAGTTTCAAAAACCATCAATCTAGTTCCTAGCAGGTAACCTATGACTTAGCAAGGGTCGAGACATCCAGAGACACACCCATAACAGGGTACCACTCATGGGGGTGCCTACCCTTATAGCCTTATCGTAATGGGCCAGAATCTCATCAAGTATTTTAACTCAGGAGAGGAAAGTGAAATACCTGCCTCCCAACCCTCTCATCATACCAACTCAACCCCTCACAAAACCTTTCTTACTAACTTCTTGAATTTCACTAGCTAGGCGCCTTGACTCTTAGGAGATGGCATAAGAAGAGACATATAAGCCTTGTAAGTTTTGAACCTATGAATTAAAACAATGCATACATATTCTTCATAAAAAATAGAAATTAATTAATGGCTCATACACATAGTACACAAATATTTACACTTGAAACCCTTAACCAGGAGAAAACCATCCTTCCTTGGTGCCACACCTCTCAACTTTTCATTGTATTAATTTCATCATTCGCAATACAATATATACAAAAAATTTAGGTATTTTGCAACTATCAAAGCCCTCATCCCTTAATCAAGGATTAATTTAGAAAACTGATAAAAATAGTGAAAAAGGCTAAAATAGAAAAAAATAACCTAAAACAAATTTTTGGGGCATTTCCTTGAATGCTGCTCATAGCTAAGGGGGGCGATCATTCCCCCCCTTGGGAGCCCCACTCAAGTATTTCCTGATGCACACATAAATAGCTACCAAGGAGGGATCATCAGACGTAGTCGTCAAATTTGATGCACCCCCACACACATGTAAATAATATAACACCTACCCAACAAGCCTTATACCATGAACAAGAGACCATGTGCTCCATATTCTAAGGGGACCTTGTAGATGTCACATAATTGCTTCACTATTTGTTATAAAACCCAACCGACAAATAGTAATGGCCGATTCAAATTCAAATTTAAGTTGTTTGAGAGTTATGCATCAATATATATAAATACACACACACATAAGTTGTGACTAATAGTTGTTTACATCAATAAAAATATATATACGGTAAATCCTCTCAAATAAGGAGTGAAACAAGTTGGACAGGGATTTATTCAATTATTTCCCTTATTATCTTGGTATATTTTGGAGAAATATGTACATACTCAGACCATATTGCCTCACTAACTATTTAGGAAGAGAAGAGAAATAGAAGATGTGATCTCAATGTCATCGTCATCGTCTGCAATGTCAATTGTCACAGGAAGAGGAGGTGATTCATCATCCCATGAATCTATGTCTCTACATGAAATAATATTATCATCTCCTTCAACATTGAGATCCCCTTCATTCCCATCCTCGTTAATTTTGAATCATAATTCCCATGAAGAAATAATATTTCAGTATGGTCATCCCTTGACAACTCTTCCATTGCAGGAGGTTGTGGAGCTTCCCGATAAATCAATGTGGAGGTTTTTCATTATGTGGTTTCATAAAAAATAGGTCCTTGGGGAGGAAAATTAATGGAGGACACTCACAAAATACTATCAATATTATTCTTCCAACTGAAGATTCCAATTCTAAGTTTATGAAGTTGAAGGCCTCATTTTTTGGTGTATTTGATGGTCATGGTGGTTGGAAAGTAGCATATTTTGCAGCTAAAAACATTGGAAAACAATATTCTTAATAAGAAGAACCTTGAGCAAGAAATTAGATCTCGTTATTTGAGAACATATGAGGATTTTTTGAAGCAGTGTGTTTTTGGTGGGAGTACTTTTGTAATCTCTCTCATTATAGATGGAAACCTAGTGGTTTCCAATGAAGGGGATTCACAAGTAGTTATTAGTAGAAGAGCAAGAGATGGAGATTGTCATGAAGCTAAAGTCAAATCCAAATCCCTGACATGTGATCAAAAACTTGGGAGGGAGTACAAGAGAAAATGCATACAAAAATTGGGTGGAGATGTGATTGATTACATTGGCATTTCGCGAGTTGGACCGATCACTATATCAATAGCAATAGGCGATAACTTTATGAAAAAATTGATGTCAATTGAACCAAAGACCACAATCATTGAAATATTATCTGAATGTGAGTTTATAAATTTGGCATCATATGGGATGTTGTATGTGATCAGTAATCAGGAGGTCGTGGATATTTCCAGTCCTTTCTACTTCAAGGAGGAGCATGGAGGAGGTCTTCTAGGCGCTTGAAAAAATATTGTAGAAGTAGAAGTAGCCAAAGAATCTAAGTATGATATAAGTGTGATGATAGTCTAGCTCCAGGAAATTTGTAAGGAAAGAAAAATGAATTGAAGTGGTGTTGATCTACATTCGTTGATCAATGTTCATGTATAAATATTCATTCTTAGTATTTTTCCTTTCTTCTCATG
This sequence comes from Picea engelmannii, assembly GCA_009831015.1. Taxonomy (NCBI): domain Eukaryota; kingdom Viridiplantae; phylum Streptophyta; class Pinopsida; order Pinales; family Pinaceae; genus Picea; species Picea engelmannii. The sequence continues at coordinate 22,971 of WSFP011385266.1, read as the reverse complement.
TCTCTTGTATGTTCTATACTTATCAATTTTACTTTAGAAATGTGGGTTGTGGAACAAGATACCACCAAGTCCACAGGTTCACAAACCTGCAAAACTGTGAGACTATACATAGTTATTTTTTCACCCAAATATCCCAACACTTAGTCATTTTCCTTGTTGTGTAAGTCCCATTGCACAAGACCAAGCTATCCTTCACCCCACAAATACCCAAGTCCCACAACCCATAAACCCGTAGCACTCAAAAATACCTTTCCTATTTCTACATCACTCATAATGCGCCTCTTACATTTTCATACTTAACCAATTTCCTAAAAGTGGATGTAGGGTCTTCCCTTTAATTACATTTACCTTTTCCCTAGACCCGCAACCCCACATCCCACATTTCCTTATTTTGTAGAAGGACTTACATAATTATGGAACCCACAAAATTGACCTTTTGGTACTTAGCATATTTCACCAATGTAGATGCAGGAGTCCCTCGTATCTCTCCTTTCATTCCCCATACCCCACAATCCTACATCCCTCATTTCTGCATTCACGGTTATACACTTTCCATCTCTCACTTCACACCTCCATACTTAACCAATTTTCATACTCCCTGATATGATATCACCATTCCCAATGACATTTATTTCCCACCACCACATCAGTCGCCACTTGTGTGAATATAACACCAATATTAAGTGGCATGACTTTCATAGAATATTTTTCATAAATCCAAAATCATACCATGCAAATTGACAACTTTGAACTAAGAGATACAATTAATCATAATCAAAGAAATACATCATAAAAATAAATAAAGAATTAAACAACATGTTGTAAAAGAATATATCCATAGGAGCACCACCTATTCATAAAAAATAAGTCTGCAAAAGACATGTCAAGTAAAAGAAAGTACTTATATTGTGGTGACACTGTCAACACCCTTGGATGGGAAGACCACCAGTTTCAGTCGTCATTGGAATATAAATGGTACTTATCTCTCCCATCTGAGGAAAAGCAATTGAACAAAGTTTGGAGTTCATCTTTGAATTGGATGGATGTGTAATAGAGGTAGCTAATTTTAAAGGTTTTCTCCTCTGGTGTACCGACAAATTCAACATAGAGAGGAGAATTATCTAGATACATGGAAAATCATCGATTTATTTGGCCCATTCAATGTTTAGAAGAATGTTGCAACTTCCTAACCCCACTTTGGTACTCAAGAATGTCGAGGTGGTGATTTTCTTAAACTACACGATGGAGGAACTGAGCTTCTCAAAATTTTCCCCACAAGCTCGAGGAGCGACATCAACTCTACTTAGGTGGAGGTAAGGTCTTTAAGATACCCATATAAAGAATTTTCCTCGTTATTTTCTAGAATAATTATATGGGATTCCATGGCCTCGGTGACCAAATATATTGTATATATTATCCATCATTCAATTCATGAGAATGCATTAATTGATTGGGTTGGAATTATCTTGAATGAGATTTTGTTTCAACTGGTGAGCCTTAGAAAAAATAAGAAATTTCATATGACTTCAGAATTAGGTTTTGTTGTAGTTTATTGTCATATATTTGAGGACTTTTCCATAGCAACAAATATTGACTTCAAGAAAGGACCATTTTTGTTCTGGTACCCAATGTTATGGAGGAATAAGGCCCCATATAATTTTTACAGACTACAAAATGGTTTGATGTCTACTTTTAAGAAGATGATCCATGGTTCCTCTTTGGAAGAGTTTAGTTTTATGAGACTCTATGGATTCCATAGGAAACCCATTCTATTACCATTTTATGTTTCTGACGGACGTTTTATCATTGAAGTGTGTAGAAAGTACAAATATTGGGCACATTTCTTCAATGAGAAAAGGAAAAATAAATGTATCCCACTACCATGGAAAGTTGGAGAGATATATGTCAAGCATATTTCTCATTTAGATGAATATGCAGTTCAAATTGACCAACCCAGTTTGAAGGAAGCCCACAGCATTTGGGGTTTTATCCAAAATATTTGTTTTCTGGACACATGTCTTTAATTGGTGTTCTTCATATTTTTGTAAGTTTTTGCAATTTGAAGGAGGGGGAGATAACCATAATCTTCTTGAAGCATATGTTGAAAACACCCTAAATGATATTGAAGAATTGAACAACACAAATGAGTATTACAAGAAAAGGGGTAGAGAGACCACAAATAAAAAACAAAATTCACCTAAGAAGAAAAAATTCATTTCGTAGAAAAAACATAAATACAATGGAAATTACATACACATTGTGAAAAAATTATTTACCTTGGAAACTCAATGTAGAAAAACCATTAAGGATTGAAGGATTGTTCCTTTTGTGTTTTTATATAATGGAGATTAAAATACACAATACAAAGTAGTATGTAAAGCTTGCTATGAAGCTATGAGATGTTATGGTTTTCTATAATCCTCTGCAATATGCTTCTATATCACTTATCTATTAGTGTCTTGTCCACAGTCATGCTCATAGTATAGAAGAGTAGGTAACTAATGAAAAATTCAATCATTGTCTCTTCCTCTACAAGGTTTTTGATAAATACAATTAAATTTGGGTTTAATGTTTTGAAACCCACTTGGAACCTCAATGATACTAGTAGAATTATCTAGTGCATTTGTAACATCTCGCTCTTGCGCGCACATGATATGACTTATTTTTTGAGGACACTTTCATGCAAGTGATTTGGTTCAGTATATGATTGCTTGTTTCACTTATGGATTATGATGATGATGATGTTGTGGTTATGATGTTATGTTATTTTGATATCTATGTGTAGACAGGTGTTATTGACAGGTTTTCCTTGAGTGTGCACGAGACTTAACAGATTGAGGATTCCAATGGAATCGGTGGACCTTTTTGGACTCTCAATCAAGTCAGCGAGTGGATTGTATATGGTTTGGGTATTTCTATTTATGCATATGTGACATATGATCGGTTATATTATGATATTGTTTATGGATCGTTGACATGTTTTCGTTGATGGATGCAGGCTGACAATTGCTTACTAATTATACTCACATTAGGAGTAAAGGGGCCATGAATGACAGCTAGATATATTGAAGGAGAGGTGTGGCAGCAGCCCTGTCACATCCTAATAGAACTCTCGTCGTGGCTCGAATTGTAGGTTAACGATTACCTAGTTTGAGAGATTCGTGATGTCATGAGGGCAGACTGAGACAGTCGCTCACGAAGATTATAAGGGGCGTGCAATAAGGCAGGGTCCTTATTCCTTAGAGGCCCTTAGTCTCCCACAAGGTCATCTGATGGAGTATTGACTCCAAGGGTTGGACAACTACCAAAATCAATCAAAGGTGAGTGGCACCCTTGGAGCATGTAGTGTGTCTTGAAGGGCACGTCGCATAAATAAAACTTGAATAAAGGCGAGTGGCACCCTTGGAGCACGTAGTACGTCTTGAAGGGCATGTCATGAGTTTAATAAGGGTGAGTTAATGAACCTAGGTGCCTAGTGTTTTCACATATAGTTGTCAAGGTCAGCAGGTCGTCCAAAGTCCATGGTCTGCACAGCAAACGTCCAAGCTCAGCCCTTTTTGGGTTTGAAATACTGGTAGGAGAATAGATTCATTTTCCAATCGTAAGATCTGAGCGAGAGAAATATCAATCGTCAGATCAAAAAGATTAAGTCACTACCATAAGATCTCAGTGAAGAGAAATCGACGGTGGGGATACATTGTGGGGATTAGAATACAAATTAAATTTTCCACAAGTTGTGAGCCCGCAATCGCTCACAATCGTTGATCTTGTTAGATCAATAGATCAATGGTGCATATCGATCCCGCTATGAACAAGCAACTTCACATTGTGGGGATTAGAAAGGAAATTAAAGTATCTTCCAGTTGTGAACCCACAATCGCTCGTGGCCATTGATATTTCAGCAGGAGACACATGTTAGGAGATCTCATACTCTGGAAGAAAGCAAGGAGAATTTGAGTAAGTAAAGGACTCCAGAAGGCCCGAAGCCCAAACTCCCGAAGTAAATCTCAGTCGTCCAAAATAAGAGGCCACGTGTCACCAGATCTCTCACTTCAGGAATTTGGCACTTCAGAGGATTGTAAGAGCTATGCATTGAAAAGGCTCAAAGCCCGAACTCCTGGAGTAATTGTGATTCGTCGATCTTCCCAGAAGGAAGCAGGGTCCATCCAAGAGCAGCGGGTGGCAACAAAAGAGGGGTTTTCCTAGATCGCAGATCGTGACCATATCGACGGCCATGCTTCATTGCGGGGACGGAACATGCTCGAACGATAAAATTATTGAGTGGTCTCGCAATTGAAACCATGGTATAACAAAAGATCTACGTGAAGGAAGGTGGTGAATTGTGGGCTCAAAAGTGGTGTTCATCCAAACCACTTATGACGGCCCCGCAATCACATTCTTATATAATGACAAATTCGAGAGAAGAACATGGCCACCCCCTAAACATTAAGTCGCGTTCTGATCCCAAGGAGGATTCAGTTAATGAAAAAGGACTGGTAGTTGAAGCCTCAACTCAGTCCATAAGTGGGAGGCATGGAAGCTATGGCCAAGTAGACAAAGATGTCAACCTGAGGTACCATGATGGATGGTTTCTTCTTCCAGACCCATGTTGATCTGATCTTGTGTCTAACAAGAGAAAACGTGCACAGTCTAACATAAGGATGCGTAGACAAAATAATTGAACGAGATAGCCAAGTCACACTCCTAGTAGTTGTGGACTAAACTGATATAAATAGATCAGTTTAGATTTTGTAAAGGGGGAGTGTTTTTTCAGAGGTTGGAGAGCCGAGAGAGTTTCTAGGAGCAGAGCTCTATATTTCAGTTTGTAAGCCCGAGGGATTGGATTGTAAATATCATGTTATTGAATATTCCTTTGAATTATTTTTTATCAGACCGTCTTCTTAGTTTACATGTTGTTATTTTTCTTCTTGTCTGGTTATAATATCTGTGATCCATGGATTCCTGAGGCGGTGGAGGATATGTTGTTATCTTTCCCATGTTCATCATTTATCACTCAGACCCTTCATGTTTTCCTTCCTATCTGAATGCAATCTCTTTGATTTATGGATTCCTGAGACGATGGAGGTTATGTTGTCATCATGCCCATCTTTCATGGCTCATCGGATAATTTATGTTTCTTCTTGTCTGGATATAATCTCTCTGATTTATGGATTCCTAAGGTGATGGAGGATCTTTTTCCATCATGCCCATCTTTCATGGTTCATCAGACTTTTATGTTTTTCTTCTTGTTTGGGTGTAGCATCTCCCTGATCTATGGATTCCTGAGGCGGTAGAGGATCTGATGTCATCTTGACCATCTTTCATAGTTTTGGACTCAGACATTTTCTGTATTCTTTCTCCTCATCACCACATAAATCATTTTGTCTAATAGGCGGTTTAAATGCCTTCATTATTCATGATACTTATGACTCCATAGCCCAATGGTCGAGGATCAATCTGCAGTTACTTATGCTATCTTTTCCTCTCTCTAAAGTCTTATTGATCCACCTACTCAGACCATTTTAATCCATTTTACCCTTTGTTTTGATGGGTACCGAGCTTATCCTCTTACATTCAAAGGGTGACTCTCAGTGCTAACACCTAGAAAACAATATTTTATTTGGCGTGGTTAGCCTTAAAATAAATGGTGTATGAGTAAATTTTATTAATTATAAAATTCCCTTAAAAAAATGTTAATCCTAGTTGAAATTTAAGCCTAGGTCTAACTAGGGTAAGAGGACTAAAAACCAATTAATCCATTAATAACGGGGGGGAGGCGGGGATGAAGAAAAATCAAATTAAGAATTTAAAGGAGAAATAATTTATCAAAGAATTAATTAATGTTTATGTGCAAGACATGCTAATTTGAAACTTAGACAAAAAGGGGAAATGAATGCAAAAATGAATGTGGAACATAGAAAGGAATATAGTCTAGAGCACTTTCCTAAATAAAACTCAACTAATTTTTAAGAAAGGCATCAGTCATTAAAGGAAATAGAGGGAATAAAGGGACAGCAAGGAGTAGGATAGGTGAGAGAAATTGGCAATTAATTTAATTAAATTAATTAATTTCTAGTGCAACTAAGGGATCGGGTGACAAGTGTACGGGGGAGAGTATTGCCTAATTAAATTTTAATAAAAAGAATTTAACGTTCAATTGGAAAGTGGTCACTAACAAAAACTCTGTAAAATTAATGGCGAAGAGGAGGAATGGATGACGACTGGTATGCATAGGGTTATGCTGTCAGATTTTTCTTGTCGGAATTGGGATACCCAACTCGAATAGAGAGTGGTAGCTCGACCTTGCGAGGCGAGCTAGGATATAGATTTTTCTGATTGTGCTCGTGTGTAGCCCCCTTATGGATCGGGGGATAAGGGGGAAGAAGAGTAACCCTAACATTGGGTGGGAGGTACCAGTTAAGTCTTCATGGTTGGAAAAAATGAAATTGATTAGATGTTATAGGAAAACATCTTTGACTGCTCGTCTTCGACTACAATATTTTCTTGAGCATCGCATTGTGTTCAGATGTTATAGGTAAAAAAAATTAACCTTCGTTGAAGGTACTTCGGTTGCAACATCCCTTTAGTGTTTCCATTACCGATGTACCCTCTGCAATTATTTTAGTGGAGTTGTAACCTCAGCGAATTTGTTTTTTGCGTTTTTCTTTTAAGACCTATGTGTGTTCTCGTCCTTGCCCAGCATGTGATTGTTTCAAGTTCTGTGCATCTGACAAATCGAAAATGTTCGGCTTGTGTATGCTCTTGGCGTTAAACCTGTTGTCTCTCAGCGCTCTATTCCTTTCCTTACCCTTGCGATTTATAAAAAAATTGTACCCTCCATAATTTTATTTCCTCTGCGTTATATAAAAACAATTGCCATGCATGTTGGGATATCGCCTTACTTTATGAAGTGATGCACCTTCAGCAGCTAGGACCTTTTTCACTTTTAGAGGAACTTATTGTGTCTTGGGTAGAGGTTTAAATCTGCTAAAACGTTAGGCAAGCTCTTTAAGGCTTCATAGATTTGTGGAATATATTAAAGTCTGTGTTATAGAATTTATGGTCACATAAAATAAACTGTCCATTGGGATCATGAACGGTTGAGAGGAGAATCAACGGGTGCTCCAATTGTGTTTATTCTCATAACTCTTTCGCTTCAAGATTTTCGAAGCACAAGATGGGTCCCTGCCTTAGCTTCTTGGCAATCACGTTCGTTGAGTGTTACTTTTGAGTGTGCTTATTTCTCTTTTTACGTATACCTATTGATAATGGGTAGATTTAATAGGGGTTTAGTGCTTAATAAGTTTTTTATGGATAGGATTAAATATGGCTGGAATATTCTTAGTAGTCACACAAAATAAATGGCTGTGATTTCAATCATTAACTTCCTAGCTATTATAAAGACATTCGTTTATGTGTTTACTTTTTTACATTTACCAAATCATATTTAAAAATTACTTTGATAGCTAACTGATTGCCACGTAAATGATTAACAGAAATTAAAATATTAACACTAGATAAATGAAGCTCAACCGTTTATTTGTTAATCAATAATAAAATTTAATATATTCTTTTAAAGATTCTTTTCATTTATCAACCTTTCGACGTTGATCAGCCACAATTATGTGGCTGTGCTAGTTATCCCACTGTTATCTTTTAGTGGTCAAGGGAGATTTTATTGTTTCCTAGGATATGAGTATAGGGTAACTGAGGGGAAGCGTTCCTCCCAGCGATTTTCCAGAAGTTGACTTACAACCATTTGGGGTCCGTCACTGAGTAAGAGGTGCCTCGGTAGGCCTGCGCACTAGATGTCCAGGAGAGTTTAAATTCAACCTGAGGAATAAGTTAACTGGTAAACGTGGATTTTAAGAGAAGCCGGGTAAGGAGGAATGGTGGGGTTGTTGAGTGCACCCCTCCCTCGCTCTGTACATTTAAGTTTCGAACCTGCGTTTCTCTCAACCAGACAATAATTTATAATTTGTCTTCCCTCGGTGAATCCTTAAATCACTCCAGCGTTTTGCAGATATCTGCTCCTATATTTTTGCGGAGATTTGATCTTGCGTCCTTGCTCAACCAGACCTGCGATTTCATTGGTTGTCCCTCTGCAAATTCCTCAGAACCCTCCTGCGTTTGGCAGAAGTTCTAACCTGTGAATTCCTCCTCCCTCGACTGGCGGCTTGCCAGGGATTACCTCCTTGCACGTGGATTGACTCGCCTTCGTCCTTGGATAGATTGGCGGGTGTCTGGTGTTAATTGCCATTGATTACTTGAGCACAGGCGAAACCGTTGCGCCCGCCACGAAATAATAGTGGATGAATTCTTTAATTTACCTTGCTTCCTTTAAATTGAGGTATGATTGATTGGTTAAGTAGATAGCTTGGTTGCGCCATGAGATAATCAACATATGCTTTAGTAAAATGAATAATTAATAGTTGATGAATGACTGAGTATAAATTTACCTTGAGCAATTGGATTTTATTTCATGATGATAGTTATAGATTTTAGAGTTCTTGAGCAAATGGATTTTATGTAACAAAAGGTGGTTTTAGATTTTAGAATTTTTAAGCAAATCAATTTTATATAATAAATGATGGTCTTAGATATTAGTCTTCTAGCGCATAATGAAAATTTATTATGATGGATGACTGTATTTTGTGACTAGGTCTTGCTCCTGGAAAATAACTAAAAATGACTTGCGCCTCGAAAATAACTGAAAATGACTTGCACCTTGGATTTAATATGGTATATTATGTGTTATGTGAATAATTACCCTTTTGCCTTGAATTAATTGATCTTTAGGATTGATGGATTGATGTGATCAATGACTGTTGATTTAGCTAGTTGCTTGGATTGATTGTGTTAGTGGGATGTGGACATCTCCTTGTTCCTCAGAATAGTCACTAACCTTGAGACCTTAAATGGTTAAAATCAATTGGAACTTGGGCTTGAGCATTGTTTATGTGTCCTGGAGGTCCTAACCTTGCAGGGTAGGTTGGGTGGGTAGTATATTATGTCATTTTATGATTATATATATGCTCATTAAGTTAGTGTTATGTTATCTCATGTTATCATGGTGTTATCTGATGATTGTCATGATGAAAGGAGTTGAGATATTTATGGTTCGTATTGTTTATGCGTCATCATTTATTGTATGAATGCAATGATTATGGGATGATATTTATTGGTGTTAATGCATCGATATGTGTATCATTATTCATGGAAATAATGTGTTGGCTTATGTCGTGAATGATTGATATTGTGTTAATATTGTTTCATTGATGTATTGGATGATGGGTCAATGATGTTATTAATTGTGATGTATATTTCCTAACACAAACAAAAAAACATTTACATGTTGTATGTCACTTTTGTTGCCTTAACGGCGGGGACGTTACATCATTCCCACATGTTAATAGCTCCTCGCATTTGAATTATGGCGAACTGACATGGTCACCACTTGGACATGCAAGGAATATTTGGATGGTTACCTATTGGGGCCATAACTTTTGCATTCCAACTTTGTTTAATGAAAATGAATCACTTTTGAAAATATATTAACCCGTGCAATGAAAAAATATATTAATGCTTTAGTAATAATAAAAACACACATTAAGATAGTTTAACTACTATTGCATGAAAGCATAAATACAATAGCAAAGACATATACATTATGACAAAATTATTTACCTTGGAAACTCAATGTAGAAAAACCATCAAGGATTGAAGGATTATGCATTTTGTGTTTTTTTATAATGGAGATTAAAATACACAATACATAGTATGTAAAGCTTACTCTTGATCTTCCTCAAACACTAATGGCTAGTAGAGATTCAAGTTGTCTACCTTTATTATAGATTAAATACTTGTATAAGGTGGAAGACTAAGTTTGTAAGCATTGTTTCCTACCTTGTCCAATGTTTCAAAAGGTTCATGTCTTAGGGTTTTGATTTTCTTCATTGATCCCTATAACATTTCCTTGTGAAGTTGCAACCAATCTTTGTCTACTACTTGGAAGGTCTTCTCAATAAGATGTTGGTCATGTCTAGCCTTATATTTCTCCAAGACTTCTTCATTTTCTCATGAAGTTGTAAGTGTATTTTCCTTATCTTTCGTATGAAATTTTCTACCTCTAATGCATCACTTGAGGTTGTTTCCCTTGATTTAGGGTATGCATATACAAAATCCAATGGTAATGGTGAAAAATACCCTAAACAATTTTCAAAATGAAACTTACCAGTAGAATTATGAACAAATCGACTTCTTCAGTTTATCGTGAACTTGTGAGTGTATTTTCCTTATCTTTATTATGAACTTTTTTACCTTCAATGCATCACTTGAGGTTGTTTCCCCTGGTTTAGGATATGCATATTCAACATCTAATGGTAATGATGAGAAATATCCAAAACAAATTTCAAAATGAAACTTACTAGTAATATTGTGAAACTCTATTATAAGAATGTTGAATGCAACCAAAATTTTCAGCCTAAGTCCCTGGATTCTTATGATTGTATCCTCAAAACATTTATACCAAATTCATATTCACTATTGTTGAATGCCATAGGTTTTCCCTTCCTTCCTTCTTTCCTTTCATTTTCCTTTTATGACTTTTCCCCTCCCATAAAATCTCTTAGCCATGTATCATACATCTCCTTCACCCCTCTCTTTAGTTTATTATGCTTACCATACTTAGCCATTTCCATCATACTTGCAAACTTGTTTTTATTTCCCTTTTCTCTTTCATCCGACTCAACACTTAGTTTATTTCTTCATCGTGGATTCACGTACTTGCACTTGATTACTTTTCTACCTCGCACAAGTTGTCTGAAAGATCTCAATACTTAACATTTTCATTCATCGTGAACTCACATAATTGCATTTCATTTGATAAATTTCCACTCTGACTCTCTGCCATGATGTGTCCCCTTCCTTCACATTTCTTGAGTCACATTAAATGTTATTTTCACTGACTCAGCTGCTAAATTCATTTCTGAAAAGTTCATTAACTAATTATTTTTATATCGAGGCAAATTACATTTATTTCAAATTAATACTTTCACCAAGGAAATCTAACTTAAGGGCCATTTTAGTGTGTTGAGTGATATTACGAAGAAGTTTTCCAACTTTCTGAAGATGGTCGTGAGAAAACATCATTTATGCAGGGATGTTTTGAACTTATTTGCCAAACAAGACTAGAATTACCATTGGTCCATGTCTTATTAGTACTATTCAAAATTGTCAGATAGAGACAACAATAAGGTGTGGACATCAGGAATAGCTCTCATCGGTTGCGTTCTGGAGGTTTTAGAATGTAAATATATCATTACCTGGTGCATTGAAAAATTCATCCAGAACAGAAGAACCATCCCATTGCAAAGAGGCTCCCTTGCTTCATTAGCACCTTTGGTTTTTAAGAAAATTTTAAAATTGTCAGAGTCAAACTTGGTGTACAAAGGAGAAGAGGCTAGAAATTTCCTGAAGGGAAAAAACAATGGAATTGAACTCATACAAGAATATTTACAAGATCCTGCCTTGATGCCAAAATAAATATCCAACATTCGGGTGAGTTTTTTGAAGGACCCTTATAAATAAATTGCTTGGTTGTTTACTAGATTTGTTGGTCAAGATTCTATAGCAACTACTCCTCGGTTGGCGAAGATCGTATCAAATGAGGTTAATGCATAGTTGATGAATTTCAAAAATGAAAATAAGTTCTATATGGCATATTATTTGATCTTCTCTATCACCTACTATCATGTTTTCAAAGATTTAAGTATCAGAAAAAGGGTAAACTCAAAGGTGGACCCTGTAACTATGATGTATCAAGCTCTGTGGAGACATAAGGTTGGCCATTATTTTTATGAAGTATATAACAATTTTGTGTCTAAATTCAAGAAATTACTCTTTGGAGATGATACTTCCAGGCTTTCTTTGGAAGCATCGACTTTTCTGAATGGAAAGGGAGTTCTCGAAAAAAATGGATGATTATAATATCATCAGGATTTTTTGTTCTCATGAAAAAACCTCTATTTCTCCCCTATTATGTGCCTGACAAATTGTTTATCATAGAAGTGACGAGGCAGTACAAATTTTGGTTTCATACTTTTTATGAAAAAAGGAAAATAATTTTGTCCCTCTTCCTTGGAAGGTTGGAGAAATTATTTTAAAAGGAATTTCCAAGATTGATGAGAATGCTTCCTATTTTGATCAGTTTAACATGAGATTTTCAAAAGAGATCACAGGGTTTGACCCTGATCACCTTTTTTTAACCATATAATATTAGTTGGGCCTAGCCCTGCACTTATCAATGAACTTGTATTTGGAGAAGAAGAGGGTGATAGTCATGACCATCGTTTGCAAGAAATTGGTATAAATGTTGGTGATAGAGAGACCATTGTAAGCAGCACAGAACATCACAAAGAGAGAGGAAAACCCTCCAGTGAAAAGAATGCTCAATCACCCATCATTTCCAACAGAAGTGTTTTACCTAAGGTAAACCATCATCCATGAAGAGAGAAACCCTCCTCGGGGAAATTTAGGAAACCCCCATAAGATAAAATTTTAAAAGAAAAGAACCAATTCTCAACAAGGAGGAGAACCTTAGCACCTAAAAATGATATATTGTTGGATGATATGGACCTGGATGTTGATATCAAGAATATATGCTTCCTAGAGGAAGAGGAACATGCTCATGAAAATGTACAACATGTTTCTCCAATTGTTGTCGAGGATGAAATATTTTTTTATGGAGAAACCTTTGTTGTACAAAACACCTCATTTGATAAGGATTCAAAGAAAATAGATTTTGAAAGTACCTCAAAGAGTAAGAGGGGAAAATCACGGTCTACCATTAACACCTGAAACATGTTTCCATCAAAATTGTCTTCAATTCACAAGGTCATATGAGATGCATTGGAATTTTCAATAACTAATATGGAAGAAGAAAATGTTCGGCTAAAAGAGTCAAGGAATTGGAAGAAACCCTCATGCCTCCACCTATTCTAGCCACCCCTATTTCCATGATTCGTCCCAACTGAATTATTCAATAAATTCCAAATTCAAGTTCAAGAGTTAAAGGAATTTCAAGTTTTATTGTTGCCACTCGACATTTCGTCGAAGAAAATATAAAGAAAAGAATGTCATTAATTTTAAAATTATGGGACTTGGTAAAAATCTTTTCCTCTCTCAACTTCAGAATCCAAAATACTAAAGAGTATTTGAATGCAGATTTAAAAAATGATGAACTTTTTTGAACAAATGGAGTTACAAGGTTCGTAGCAAAGGTATAGGTGATGATGGCCCAAAGAAGAAAATAGTAAGATTTTCCCTCCCAGAGCCCTGTGAAGAAATCAAAGCATGTTGGATCGAAAGATTTAATACATTAAAGAGATTATTGAGTCAATTAAATGATTTGTCATGAAAAATGACGAAAGAATATCTAAATATTGATGGTGTGGATATTGTCGGTACCACCATCGAAGTTTTGGACCCTAAACTAATATCAATTTTAATGCTCATGACCCGAGAGCAGTTTGAAGATTAAATTGAAGGTTTAAATAAAGCATAGCTGAAAAAATTGATAGCATAGTTGAGTTCACATATGATGGCATTGACAGTTGGCTTGTTGAATATACTAATAAAAATGATAATATTGAAAATATGTTTCAAAATTTATCTATTGACTATAGAGATATTGAGGGTGAATTGTTTAATATCAAAGTGAAATAGAAGTGATTGTTTCTCTGTTAAGGGATTATATTGAATAATGGTTAAAAAAGTCTATTGACAAGATTTCTGAAATACCAACAGAAGCATTTACAACCATCCACCTAACTGAAACGAGCAAAATTATAAAAGGAATAATAACAAGCAAGTGAAAGAGAGAGAATCCATCATAGTAAGTCTACACCAAATCACATATTTCCCTCTTTATCAAATTTTCATCCAGTTATACTTATTATTTCATTAGAAAAGCATAATTGAATTATGATAACTTCTTCTTGTCTTCTTTCCAGATCATGTTGTTTGTGTTCCACTCTGTCCCTTCTTTCTTCAAAACTTTTCTTGTAAATATTTATTTATGGTTTATGGGAGCCCGAATCCGAGTCTATTTATGGACAAATGATTTTAATTTCAAGCATTGTAACAGACATTATCATTTTGAGAAATTCCATAGAACTAGTTCAGGATTGATTTTGACTGTATTTTATAATTCTACGTTTTGAATATAAAATATTTGAAATCAATCTGTCAAAATATTTTTTTGATCTTTATAAGTAATACTCTTTCAAAGTTCTCTCGTGATAGACCATTTCCATTTATGTTGAATGTGATCAGATATTTATTAAACTATGATGGATGTGAGGATATCTGCAGTTTTATTTTATGCCGGGTGTGATGTTTGAAGTTCTTGGTCCATTTCTCAGGAACCCCATTTTATATACATTTACTTTTTCAACATTTGAATTTTCTTGAGCATTGAAGATTTGGATACTATGTTATTTGACATAGTCCTATATTGTTCTTGATTTGGAATTACAAAGAAGATCATAAGCCAAAGAGGAGTACCACCTCTCTAAAAATGCAGGAGGATTCATATCCTTATGAGGTTTCCATTTCGGTCCTTACAAATTCAAGTGTCAACAACTACCTCTATTTTCCTATCAATGTGTGGGTGAAAGGCAGTGCATATCTTCAATTTAGCATCCAAAATATATTCATAAATCTAGTATTTCCATGTTAAATAATGTTCCTTAGATTCCTAAAGTGCACATAGGCCATATCAAAGAGTAAGCTTGGAGTGTCTTATCCTTTGATGGGATTCTTACAAGCCATAAAGATACATCTTCATAAAGATGTCTACCACCATATGCAAGTAAGCATGCCCTCTTCTTGACATTGAAAATGAAAAATGAAATCCATGGATATGTTTTCCCATGGCCTTGTAGGGAATGGAATTACATTGTATATCCCTTGGTTCTCATTACTAGGCTTGTTGGTACAACACAAAATACAACCTTTGCATGTTTACAGGAAGAGTGTACTTGTCATTGATGGAAAGATCAGAGTGTGCATCGATGGTGAAATAGGAACAACGTAAGCTTAGGTGAAGTAGAAAATAGTAGGTAAAGATCAAAGCTCAGGAGAGATAGTGTTCTGAGATGCACAGACGAGATCCCATATATCAAGGCTTGCAGAAGGATCAAAGTTCATGTCCTTTGACACTTATATATTTGAGAAAGACAAATCTCAAAAGGAGGAGTGACAGTGGTCATTGGATCACCAATCTCGAATACGCGATGTCTGTTAGATCAGAGGCAAGTAACCAAAGGAAGCGTAGAGGAGAAGTACAGATCTGATCTGTTGGATCTGAGTGCCGAGGACCAACAACCGTCGAATCCATTATAACTATAAAGAGGATAAGGCCGAGATCCATCCCCCAATTCCTCAAAATGAGAAATCGCAATAATATCTGAATCATTGGATCCAGAGGACACGTGGCGAGAGATCAGCATTTCACTAACTTGCGAACTAGAAAATTCAAAGGTAAGAGTTGTAGGAACTCACGAAACGTGAATTCTCAATAATATCTTGACCGTTGGATCACGGAGGGTTGTGGGTCATTTATCTAGATTATTTTGGATATCAGGAGTTGGTAGAGTCAGGGTTGGCTCACGTTCAAACACCCGACATGCGAAGTCGTGATTTGATCACAACCATTGATCAATTTGAGAACGAGAATCGTTGATTAGAGAAGGACATGTGGCATACCACGTTAGTAGACCATGTCAGTAAGGATGGGTGGCATACTACATCAGCAAGGACACGTGGTGCAATTAGACAATGACAAGTGCCAAGTTGATTCGACATTTCAGGTACATGGAAATCACAAATCCAAGTGACATGTGGAAGCTATTTGGCTCATGACACATCATCAAGTGATGCAAGATTTACGTCACTCCAGGAGTTTTTATTCGGGATTTTTACCACTAGTACTCGCCCAAAGACCCGAAGTCTCGAAGGCCAAAGTCCCAAAGCGGAGGATAGTCGTTGGATTAAAGAGGACATGCGTCAGTAGATTGTCAACTTCGGGAAAAAGAAAAGGAAGGATGAATGAGAGTTTGAGAATTGAAATCTCCAAAGTCCAGAGACACGAAGGAGATCTCTACCATTGATCTGAGAGGGACACGCATCATTGGATCGTGGACTCCCAGTGAAATTCTCCGGGAGAAAACGAGAACTTGAGAATTGAAACTCCCAAAGCTCGGATCGCGAAATCGATCTTGTTCGTTGGTTTGGAGGGACACGTGTCATCTGATCATTGAGACCAAGGATTGTGCATGGACAAAGGAAATAAGGCAGAGCCATCAACTGAAGAGGACAGATGTCAGCAGATCTTCCATTCAGGAAGATATTTAGTCAGCAGCAACAGGATTTGAGAGTTGAAACTATCGGAGCCCAGATCACGAAGGAAACCTCAATTGTTGATGGAGGAAGTAGAGATCTGGTTTGCTGACTTGAGAGGACAAATATGAACCATCCGTTCAAGAGAACTATCAAGATCGTGATATCAACTATCATGCTCCATTATGGGGCTAGAACATGCATGGGCCTTAATTTTTCATGAGCGGGCCACAATTGAAACCATGGTTTTGGAGAAAGGACGCGTGGAGGCTCGTGGTGAATTGCAGGGAAAAAAGCAGTTCAGTCTAAACCACCTTTGGATGCGTCCGCAATCACTTGGTCACGTGAATCTCATAGCCCAAGGTCATATCGTGAAATGGATCCAGCTCTCACTAGAAAGAAATCAGGAAGCACTTTTTGAATAAGTGCTTGGTCACCGTCAATGGTCACGTGAAGGAAGGGGATAGAAGCCAAAGAATCCATAGTTGACTGGTTGTAACTGGCAGAGAAGAGGAAGAGTCTCAACTGCTAGAGAAGCTAAGGAATCTCATCATATCAATCAGTGATGATGAAATCACAGGCAACAGAACCGCCAAAGAAGATGAAGAGTTGCCATGATGATCAGGAGATGACTCGACGTGAGAAATGCATGCAGAATAAAGAAGTGAAGTGATTGTGTTGTCGAGATATGAAAGAGTAAGAAAGAGTTGCAGTGAACAAACTGTAGGGCAGAAGAATGACATTGTAAAGAGCATGCAGAGGCATTGCACAAAGGATGCAGTTGGTGCATAGAGAATATAAAAACACAAAACATAGAAGAGCAGAGTGTTGTTGTTGAGAGTGATTCGTGCAAGTAGAGAGACATGGATGTAGGAGAGCAGAGCAATGTAGCAGAACAATGATGAAACTAGTAAGCCATAGATAAATGACGTATCACTATGATAAAGTCATAAAAAGAAAAGATTTATATTTCAGGGTGGAAAGGAGGTGTTAGAGAGGATTGGTGTCCTCAAAGTTTCAAGTGGGTGCTTGAACACAGGGAGTTGTAGCTTCCATCTGGTTGCAACCAGAAAAACCAGGGTGGAAGGGTGGTGTAAGGGACAACTATTGTTCTCTATTATATAGGTCGGTGCCTATGTGACTGGAAGCTGGTGCTTCCATCCAGTTGGTGCTAGAACACTCAGGGAGTCGGTGATTCCTTCTAGTGGATGCTAGAGAAATCAAAGAGTTGGTGCTCTCAACAAGTTTTTTCTTGTAAAACATAGGTTGTAGCCTCAAGTGGAGTTGGATATCATAAGAATGATAATGTAAAGAAAATAAATATTACTTATCATATCAAGAAGAAGAGTTTTTTCCCTTTATGGGTTTCGTCGGGAAATATCTATCTCTGTATATTTCATGTGTGTGATTGATGTTTAATATTATATTGCTTACTTCCCTGCATAATTGTGATTGTCATTGAGTGTTCTGTGAAGAGTCTAAAATGGGCATAATTATTTAAGCACAGTAACAATTGATTCACCCCCCTCTCAGTTGTACAATAATTGGTATCAGAGTCGGTTCCTTTTATTTAAAGGTAGATCAATAAGCTTAAACATGTCAAGCCATGAAGGAACTTCAACCAATAAGGCCCCTCTGTTGAATGGAACAAACTTTTCCTTCTTGAAAGTTAGTATGAGAACCTACATAATGGATTTAGGTGCAGATGTCTGGGATGTGGTAGAAACGGGTTATGTAAAGCCAGTTGTACTAGCTAATAAGGATGACAAGCTAGAATTCATCTTCAACACTAAGGCTATGAATTTTATTCTGAGTGGGCTTGCAGAAGAAAAATTTGTAAAATTTATGCACTTAGAAACTGCCAAAGAAATGTGGGACAAACTCATTAGCAGTTATGAAGGTAATGAGAAGGTAAAGGATGCCAAGCTTCAAACCTACAAAGTCTAGTTTGAACAACTATAGATGAAAGAAGATGAAACTATTGGGAAGTACTTTCTGAGAATTGAAGAACTAGTAAATTCAATGAAAGCTCTTGGTGAACAAATTGAGGAAGCCTCTTTAGTTCAGAAAATTTTGAGATCCCTGCCAGATAGTTTCAACCCAAAGGTCTCTTCTATAGAAGAACTTAATGATCTAAAAACGTTGGCTTTTGATCAACTTCTAGGAACGTTGACTACATATGAAATGAGGATAGGTAAAGATAAATCCAACACTAGAGAATCTTATTTTAAAGCAGATAAGAATGAGGAATCCGAGCCTGATGACATTGAAGAAAAAATTGTGAGAAGACTAAAGAAAGGATTAGGAAAGTATCAAGGCAAGTTTCCTTTCAAGTGTTTTAACTGCAGAAAGACAGGTCACTTTGCATCTAAGTGTCCACACAAGAAGCAAGATCGGAATTTTGAAGGTGAAAAGAAGTACAAACCCAGGAGATTTGGTAAAATGAAAAGCTTATGTGTAAATAATGATGACTCTTTAGAATACACGGATAGTGACTCTTCCTGTGAAGATAAAGTTAATGACTTTGTGCTTATGGACAAAGAGTATTATGATAATAAAAACACAGGAATTGATGTTAATGATGAAGAAGTTGTGGTTGATATGGAAGGTGAACTAACCAGTGCCTTAGAAGAGATTGGCAAACTCAGACTCAAGAAGAGAAAACAAAAACAGTTGTTGATGCAGTTTGAAAAGAATGGTAAAAAACTCGTTGAAGACTTTGCCCTACTAAAAGTAGAGTTAGAAGAGGCAAAGAAGATAGAGGACATTCTGAGAAAACAGTTATCAAAAAAGAAGGAAAGATGTGAAGCCATGGAAGAAGAGGTAGTAAAAACCAGAAAAGAGATGGAGAAGTTTAAAGCATTGTATCTCCAAAATCTTCCAATCATTAAAGCCTCAACAAAACTAAATGACATTATGAACAAACAGAGATCTCCTTTGTTGAAGATTGGTTTAGGCTCTGTAAGTGGTTCAAGTTGCAAAGAGACAGAAAGCAAAGAGCCAGTAAATATGATCAAGTTCCAAGCCAGCAGACAATCAGACCATGAGAGTACTTTGTCACCAAAAGCTAATAAAGACAAGATGATCCCTGATAAAAAAACAAAGAGATCAGAAGATGGAGCAACAAATTCCAAGAAGAAGGCCATCCTTCAGGTACCAAAATTTCTTTAATGGCTACTGTTTTTATTGTTCTAATTTTGGTCATAAGATTATAAACTGTCAAATTAAGTTTAGAGACATGCAACTGAGGAGGTCAAGAAATAGACAATATTTACAACGTAGAACTAAGCAACCAATGAATAGACAACGTAGTACCAATCACTTTGACCTATTGAACAATGATCTCGAATGTTATAATTGTCATAACTTCGGCCATAAAGCTGCAAACTTCCATTTGAAGAAGTACAAGGCAGATCCAAGGATAAAGCCTTTAGCTAGAAATGCCAGCACATGGAAAAAGAAAGATAGTGAAAAATGTGGTCTAGTACTTTTAGCTCAAAAACAAAAAGACCCCTGCTATATAGATAGTAGATGTTCCAAGCACATGACTGGAGACAAGGATAAGTTTATGTCTATAAGTAAAGGCAAAACAGGAAATGTGACCTTTGGAAATGATGAACCAGGTAAAATCAAGGGTAAAGGGGTGGTGAGTTTAAGTAATGGCAAAGGAAAACCCCGGGATGTCCTTCTTTTATATGGGCTGAAACATAACTTGCTCAGTGTAGGTCAAATGTGTGGCAGAGGATGTAAAGTGGTGTTCACTTCCAAAGATTGTAAGATAAAGTCTGTAAATTTAGGACAAGTGGTGGCTAAAGGCATAAGGAAAGATAATAATGTATATGTGCTGAAAGAATATAGAGAATAGTGTCATCTAAGAAAACATGATGAGAGTTGGTTATGGCATAGGATACTTAGACATCTAAACTTTGACCACTTAATCAAGCTCAAAAATCTTGAGGCAGTAAAAGATATTCCAAGAATATCAAAGCCACAAGATTCTGTGTGTAAACCTTGTCAAGTAGGAAAGATAACCAGGACACAATTTAAGTCCAAGAAATCTATTTCAACAAAGAAACCATTCCAATTAGTTCATATGGATCTATGTGGACCATCAATATAGGAAGGCACAGGGAAGGAAAACTACTTCATGATGATCATTGATGACTACTCCAGACTCACTTGGGTTGCTTTCCTCAAAGAAAAAGTTGAATCATTTGAGAAATTTAAAATATTTAAGGCTTTAACTGAGAATCAAACAGGCAACAGATTAAAGGTTGTGAGATCAGACAGAGGAGGAGAATTTATGTCAAGTGATTTCAAATATTTATGTGATAAACATGGGATCAAAAGAGAATACACAATCCCAGGAACCCCACAGCAAAACGGAGTAGTTGAGAGGCAAAACAGAACAGTTCAGCAAATGGCCAGGTCAATGATGAATAAGAAGAGCATTGGTCAAACCTATTGGGTAGAATAAATACACACAGCAATCCATATTCTTAATAAATCTCACCTCAAACCACACAGTGACAAGACACCTTATGAGTTGTGGCATGGAAGACCTGCTACAATCAAACGCTTCAAAGTATTTGGGAGTAAGTGATACATAAAGAATAATAATGAGAACCTTGGAAAGTATGATGACAAGGTTGATGAAAGCATCTTCTTAGGGTATGCTACAAACAGTAAAGGATACATATGCTATAATAAGAGGCTACATAAATTGGTTGATTGTATTGACATAAAAGTTGATGAAGGAGTCCCAGTAAGAGAGGCGAACAATATTGAATCAACAACAGAGGATATAGGTGAAGTTGAAGTTGAACAGGTCTAATAATCATAACAAGAAGGCTCTGAGTCAGATGAAGATGCAAATACTCAGGCAGACTCAAATCAACAGACAACATCAAATTCTTCCTCCAGAATTATTCAAAAGAATCATCCTGCAAGTCAGATAATTGGTGAGAAAGACAAAGGTGTACAAACCAGGAGAAGGATAATCAAAAACATCGAGCAATCACATATGGCCTTCATATCCATGGTGGAACCCAAGAACTTCAATGAAGCTAGTGAAGATGTAAATTGGTTAAAATCAATGAATGAGGAATTGGACCAGATTGGACACTTGGGAACTCGTTCCTAGGCCATCAAATAAAAATATAATAGGATGCAAATGGGTCTACAAAAATAAGATAAATGAACAAGGAAATATTGTAATAAATAAGGCTAGATTGGTCTATAAAGGATATGCTCAAATAGAAGGACTGGACTTTGATGAAACATTTGTGCTTGTAGCAAGATTAGAAGCTATTAGAATGTTTATTGCCTATGCTTGTCATAAATAGTTTAAAGTCTATCAAATGGATGTCAATTCAGCTTTTCTAAATGGAGATCTAAAAGAAGAAGTCTATATGGAACAACCAGAGGGTTTCCAATTGTCAGATAACCCTGACTTTGTCTGCAAGATGAATAAAGTCGTATATGGGTTGAAACAAGCTCCTCGTGCCTGGTATCACAGACTGGATACGTATCTACAAGACAAAGGGTTCAAGAGAGGAATAGTTGACAACCATCTATATATCAAAACAGAGGGTAATGATGTTCTCATTGTGTTGGTCTATGTAGATGACATCATCTTCGATAGTAATAATGCTTCATTGGTAAAATGGTTTTCTTCTGCCATGCAGTCTAAATTTGAAATGTCTATGATAGGGGAACTGTCATTTTTTCTTTGCCTACAAATTACTCAGAGGTTTGAAGGAATATTTAATTCTCAAGAAAATATCTAAGAGAAATGTTGAAAAGGTTTCAAATGGAATATTTTAAACCTATGAGAACACCTATGGTCACTGTATGTAAGGATGATTATTCACCTGATGTTGATCAGAATTCATATGGGTCTATGATAGGAAGCCTATTGTACATCACAGCATCTCATCCAAACATGATGCATGTTGTTGGAATGGTAGGAAGGTGTCAGGTTGCACCTAAAAAGAGTCATTTGTTAGTTGTCAAAAGAATATTCAGATACTTGAAAGGAACAATGGACTATGGCCTATGGTATCCTAGGAATCAGAACTTTCAACTATAAGTCTATTCAGATGTTGATTGGGCTAACTGTGTGAATGAAAGGAAAAGCATGAGTGGAGGTGCATTCTTCTTGGGAGGTTCCCTTGTATCATGGTTGAGAAAGAAGCAAGGTTCCATTTCCTTATCAACTACAGAAGATGAATACATTGCAGCTGTCACATGTTGTACCCAAGTATTGTGGATGATTCAGACACTTTCAGATTTTGAGGTAAAATGTACTGCACCGATCCCAATTCATTGTGATAATACCATTGCAATAAGTCTATCAAAGAACCCTTTGTTTCACTCCAAGACCAAGCATATACCCATCAAGTATCACTTTTTGAGGGAACAGGTGACCAACACTATTGTTTCTCTACATTATATTCCCTCCAAATATCAGATTGTTGATATCTTCACTCAACCGCTTGCAAAATCTCAGTTTGAGTATCTACGCAAGAAGTTGGGCATGAACCCATTATCAACCTAAGAGATTCCATC
>ML854455.1:14264-28919 GCA_009831015.1 Picea engelmannii | reverse complement strand
ATAATGGAGCATGTTGATAAATCTATGGTGGTGGAGATCATAGTGTTGGAGGTAACCCATCTACATGAACTATGTGAAAAATATGTGGTTATTTGTAGGCTCAATGGGTATTGGCCTCCTACATTATCTTTGTATCAATGGATCGATTCGTCATGGAAAAATAAGTGTGATATCTCACTATTCTCCAAAGGTTTCTTCTATTTTGCAGTTTTATGATCATGTTGATTATTGGAAAGTGTTTGATGAGGGTCCTTAGTTTTGGGGAAGTCATAGAAATTTTATGAGTCCCTCATTCCCTTAATTGGAGCCTAACACAAAATTACATAAAATTACATTTTGGGAGAGATGTAGCTAGATTGTGAATATATTCTCAAGGCCTCCGAGTTGGGAATGAGTTCCATTAGGAAGTTTTGTGCACCATGTGTGGAACTTGGGGATTTTACCACAACATAATATTTTTTTTTCAAGTAAAAAAGTGTGTTACCTTCTATAGAAAATTAACAAAAATATGGAGAGATATAAGTTTACTGTGCCACCAAATGCGCTGCCATTTTACCGGAAACCAACATAGTTTGGGGCAAGTGTAGCATGTCTAGGAAGATAGGCTTAAAATATTGTTCTGTCGTCTGTCCTTCCCGAAGGAAACCAGAACAGATGGCAATAGATTGTCTTAACTCTGAACAATAACATAATTGAAAACCAGACTAAAAGACAAACTCAAATACCCGATGACTAGTTGCTCTCGTCCTCCTGACACGCGGATTGGGCCTGAATGACAAACGGTTGTGCGCACGTTGGGAATTTTCGATTAGTTGGAGCATTGGAGTAAGCGTTCAGGAGCAGGTCCAAGGGTTCTCCCATGAGGAGGGCTATGTGCTCCTGGTCTGCCATTTGGCCTTGGAGTTCAAACACGAGATACAAATGTGCTGCGTGGAGGAGTGGAGCATGCAATTCATTGATAACTAACTCGCCTGAGGTTTCTTTCCCCGCTTAAGCTCCAACCTTGTCCTTGTCCATGGCGGCAATGTCTGTGTGGTGTACCATTACCACACAGGATCTTCTCGATCCCTCATCCTCATATGGAATTTCCTCGACGTAGCAGGTTGGGATGTCCTCACAGAGCCACCTCCTTTTTGTGTCAGTTTCTTGAGGTTCCAAGGCTATCGCAATATCATTCAGGCATGGTATTTCCTCTACGTAGCAGTTTGGGAACTCTTTGTCAGGCTCTTCCTTCAAGCTACTTCCCACTTGTGTTTCAGGCTCAATTGTAGGAATTTAAACTCGCTTCATGTTTGTGGGTTTCCAATTATCCTGAGCCGGTGGAGTATGGGCTCTCCTCTTCGTTGCAAACTTAGTGACAATAACATGGAGTGCCATACAAGCAAATCTCACTCTTTGCCCAAGGATAGAATTGGCCATCGAGAGTGTGCGTTCCATATGTTGCCTTCTTTGTCATTGCGCAGCATGGGTGTCCAAAGTCAAACCATGATGAGGCTTACCTCGCTCCCTTGGCATTGCGAAGGAGGGGTGAATAGAAGACACCCCCGGATTCGGCGAGATACAGAAGAAATCACACTAGAGCTCACAGTCAATAGGGAGGTTCAGAACAAGAATGAACTAGCTATGTCTCAACCTCCTCGCTTTCATATTTTCATGGGAAAGAAACACCTAGATCCTCCTTAACTTGATCATATTGAATGTTTGGAGTGCTGTCTCTTTCGCGTGAGGGAGAAGTCCCACATCCGTATGATTGTTGTAATGTCTTGCTCCCATATTTAATACTGAAGGGATGGGGCGAGGCCTACAACATTTAATCCATGGTTTAGTTCTAAGCCAAGTGGCGAAGCTGCCCTTTGTGTCACCCCATCCGGGGCTAAGGCATTGTTGCTCGCAAAGGTCTCTGCAACACCTCGAGAGGTCTGTATCATCAAAAATATTGGCTTGCCAATGTATGAGTTATGACCTGGTCTCAACTCCCACATTCACCGGGTGATCCACTACTTTGTTTGCTTCTCGTTTCACATGAGAGGGGATTATGGTGAGATTGGGGTGGACGATAGCTATGAAATCTTCTAGAAGTCCTAAAAGTCTCCATATAGGGGAGATTCGCTTTGGATGTTCTCTATGCAGGATTTTGGTGATGAGTTGGATGATGATCTAAGAGTCTCCCTCTACTATGAATTGATGGTATTGATTGTGGGTCGCAACTTGGAGACCTCAAATAAGGCTTAGGATCTCCGCAACATTGTTTGTATTCTAACCGAGGAAGCCAACTACTAGATGTATGATATTGCCAATGTGGTTCCAAAGGACTGAGTCAAATCTTGCCAGTCCTGGGTTTCCCCTGGAGGCACCATCAAAGTTTATCTTGATGAAGCCTGATGGAGGGGGGGTCCAAATTGTGGAGCTATTGGATCAACTGCCCTTTACCTTCACTGGAGGGCATACGTGAATTTGCATATTATAGCTTTTAAGAATTTTTTCCTCCTCAGGAACGCATTGAATATCTTCATGGTTCCAAGGTTTGTTATTGACCATTTCTTGAATTAGCTTCTTAACCCTCTCCCACGTAATATCAGGAAGGGAAGTTTTCGAATGGAAGATTCGTTTGTTCCGTTCTTTTCAGATTGCCCATAAGGTGAACCCCGAGAGTAGCTGCCAAATGTAGTCGAGAATTGGGTTATGGAAAGAGATCGCATCCCAGTTCGCAATCATATCCCTGATGCTGCTTCTATTTTTGTTGGAGCATTTCATGGCTTGGCCCCCCCAATCCCAGATTTGTTGACTATAATGACATTTGTTGAAGAGACGTTCCATGGTTTCCTCTCTTTGGTGACAAGGGCGCACCTGGAGGGGCCTATAAATCCTCTTTTTATAAGATTATCCCACGTGAGGATGCGATTTTGAGCTGTGAGCCAAAGGAAAATGGAGACTTTGGGCCATATGATGCTTTTCCAGATTTTACTCCAGCTTATTTCTGGGATTTGATTTTGGTAGTTTCCTTGCAAGTAATAGGCTTCCTTAACAGAGAAGATGCCTGTAGTAGAGTGTCCCCATCGTAGGATGTTTGGTCCCTCTTTAATTGGTATTTCTCGATGATCTGCACATTCTTTCTAGGTTTGGAGGTCAATATCATTCGTGAGATGTAATTATGTTCTCTTTGTTTTCCATTGTCTCTAGGGTTGGCTCCTATGGTGAGGGTTCCAGAGATCTCTAACTTTCCTAAAGATATATGGATGGAGACTCTATTTGAGAGGATTGAGACCTTCTAAGTCACTTAGGGGGGGTATTTGTTTCCACGAGTCCTGCCAAAAGAGTGCACTTTCTCCATTTTTTACTTCCTAAAAAGCATGCTTCTGAATGAGAGGGCGATTTTGCTAGGTCGTATTCCAGATGTTGGATCCCTAGATGTGGTTGTTGAATCTGATTAGTTGGTTCGTATGTGTATTCGGGGAATACTTTTGTTTCCAAATTTGAACCCAGAGTTATGTCGGATTTTGTAACCATCTCCACCACATTTCCCCCCCCACGACTTGATTGAGCTTTCCCAGATCATGAATCCCTAGTCCTCCAAAATTTTTTGGTTTGCAAAGAGTATCCCAGCCAACCAACGCCCATTTTTTATTAGCTTGGTGGCCATGCCATAGGAAATTTCTTTGGAGGCTCCTGATTGCTCGAATTACTAAGATAGGTGCAACCAGAGCAGTGAAAAAAGGTAAGTGGGAAGTGCCTATAGGACTGACTTAAGGAGCACCAGTCTAGCAACAATATTGAGAGGTCTAAAGGTCTAGTTATTCAGCCTCTTGGAGATAGACAGGAGCAGGCTATCCCATGAAATGGATCGCACCAGCTCCCTTGTGAGAGGCATGCCTAGGTAAATGGAAGGAAGGGATCTCTTGGAAATGAATATAATTCTTGAAAGATGGTTTTGTACTATGACCGGCGTATTGAAAAGTAAATATTGGATTTGTTTAGGTTTAAGAGCATGCTTGAAGCTTCTGTGAAGTTAGAGAGAATTGAGTTTAGCTTGGTGGCTTCTCGTGTAGTAGGGGTGTTCATTAGCAGAGTGTCATAGACAAAATGGTTGTGCGAAGGTGTCAGATGAATGTTATGAAGGGGTAGTCCTTTGATGGATCCTTCCAGGAATGCCGCTTTGATATAGCGACCTAGCCCTTCTGCCATGAGCACAAAGAGGAAGGGAGAGAGAGGTTCACCCTCTCTAATTCCCCTGGTGGACTGGAAGGGCTGAGAGGGTATCCCATTGACTAGGATGGAGAAAAAGGCTAAGGAGGTGAGCTTGAGAACCTAATTGACCCAGATTTTATCAAAACCAAAGGACTCGAGCATGGAGCGCATGTATTGCCAGCTTACTCTATCAAAAGATTTTGAGAGATCGAGTTTAATAAGAATACCTGGTGTCTTGCTTGTTGTCAAAGAGTGGATCACCTCATTCGCCAGAATAACACTGTCCATGATTTTTCGCCTTTCCACATAGCCATCTTTCTCTTTCGAGATAATAAAGGGTAAGAGTGGCTTAAGGCGAGTTGCAATGACCTTGGTGATTATTTTGTAAATGAAATTACAGAGAGATATTGGTTTGAACTGCCTGGGATGAGTAACATGCTCCTCCTTGGGAATGAGAGTGAGAAAAGTTTCATTAAATGCGGAGAGTACTTGGCCAGAAATTCTCGATTATTCTACCGCTAGCCATACCTCTTCCTTGATCATATCCCAACAGTGATGGAATAAGTTCGTTGTAAAGCCACCTGGGCCTGGTGCTTTTCCTAGGGGAATTTCCTTTACTGCTAGGTCCACTTCGGTTTGAGTGATGGGCCTTAGGAGTTCTTTGTTCTTCTTAGGGGTGACCAATGAGGGTATGTGATTCGTTATTTTTTGGATTGCTTCTTCCCTGCTCACGATGGTCTCCGTAAGAAGATATTTATAGTAGGAGTTGAGTTCCTCCACTATTTTGTCATGATCTCTTATAGGGATGCCTTGAGCGTCCTCCAGTTGAGTAATGTGGTTGATGTATCGATGGTGTATCATTGTTCAGTGGAAGAATTTTGTGTTTCGCTCACCCTCTTTGAGCCATTGAACTCTGGATTTTTGTTGCCAAAGGATTTCTTCTTGCTTTCTCCATTCCTCGATTTATGCTTGGAGTTGCTCTTCTTCCTTCACTAGATATAGAGTTTTTCTTCCTGAGATGAAGGTTCTTTGCAGGTCTTCGAGCCTGCATTTAATTTCCTTTTGCCTTTGGAAAATGTTTCCAAAAGTGGATTTATTCGAGCTCTTCAGTTGTTGTTTTAAGTTCTTAAGGCGCTACTGGAATTTGTACATGTGAGTGTCATGTTCCACTTCATCCTGGATCCACCAGGTGTGTGCCAGTTGGTGGAAGTCTGGGTGGGAGAGCCAGAACATTTCAAAGCATAAGGGTTTGGGTCTAGGAGTAATGCCAGGATCCAGACATAAGATAATAGGCCAGTGGTCTGACCCTTATTTTGGCATTATATTTGTTTCCATTTCCAGATCGCCCACAAGAAGGGTTTCAGCTACCAGGAAGTGGTCTAATCTGCAGGTTACATGTTGGTGTCCTGATCTTTGATTGGACCAAGTGAATATTCCATTTTGTGTTTCCATGTCTACCATATTTAACTTCTCTATTAGGGTTTTGAACTTACTGCTATCCTGCTCCAGTCGTTTGGTTTTCGCCTACTTGTGACATTGATGAAGCCGTCCTTTTGCTCTCCGTCTCTAGCCTTGGTGCTTGGAGTGTTCATAGGGCAATCTCTGAAGAGGTGGTCGTGCTTGTGTCATTTCCTGCAACGAAAGGGGATGTGTTCATAATCAATTGTTTTCTTCTAGTCGTCGTCCTGATATTTTAGCGTAATCGATCCTGGCAGAGCCTTTGAGATGTCCATGTAGATACAGACACGGGCATACGAGGTATAATTTCTCATCTTTGTAGCCTCCAATGCATTTACATATCGTCCCACTGTGTTCCCGATACCCATGAGTATTTCTTCCAGCCAGAATTCCTGGGGTAATGAGTACAGATGAATCCATACTGGTGCTCTTGTGAAGTCCTCCTTCTCTGGGTTGAATCTGTCTGTCCAAAATCGTAGAAACAGTCCCGCTAAGTTATAGAAGTACGGTCCATTGTCAAAGATTTTGTCCATGTCTTCGAGGTTGTACAGGATTATTGTGAAGAAACTCTTGGAGCTAAGATGAACTTCATAGTCTCCTTTGGGGTTCCACCAATCCTTGATCCAACCTGTGAGATTGTGTTTGGTTTGCGATAGGACTAAAAATTTACCGATCAGAGCATGATCCATCATAAATTGGGTGTGCTCCCCTACCCGTGTAGATTTGATGTGATAGTGTGGGGGTTTGTCCATTTGCGGTATACACTTGTCCGGTTCTGATCCTTTAGAAGCTTGTGGATGAGACGTACTCAGTTCTACGTCCATTTCTTTCCTGAGCCCCTATTCTTGGATGAAAAGTTGATCACGCAGGTGCAGTGGTGGCTCGAATGCAGGTCATTTGGCATGGGTTCCCTTCCTGTCATTGGCAATGATATCGTTGTACGAGGGGGGTTTCCCCCCCTCTTCCTGACTCATCCTTGATGCACAGTGATCTCATGAGGCCTTTACCTGCAGAGCTTAGTTCGTAGCCTTAGAACGTTGGTATCAAAGTGTGCAGCGATGGCTGTGTCATTACAGAGCTCTAGGGTTTCAGATCAGTAACTCCAATCTAAGTTCACCCTATGGTTAATATTGAAAAAACCACACAACCTCCCTTTTTTTCTGGATTCCTTTCAAACTCTCCATTTTCGATGTTATTTTTAAACATGCTATACAAATACATCGATAATGAAGATACACATATATACAGATTTGACTATGTAGATTAGAAATATATTATTTTCTATTTTTTTATTTATAGTTGTCTTGATACATATCAAGAATTTAAAATATAGAGGAATAATTCTTATTATAACATTTTATCACCTTACCCAATTAAAAAAATATATATATATTCCACTATTGAGATGTACAAATTGTATAATATTTTTTTTTATTATATTAAGACCCTTAGATCATGTACTTATGCTTAACCCCATAATTTCATGTCTATGCTAACTTTCTTAATTTAAAATAATATAAATTTAACAATACACAATTCTAAAAATAACAATGATAGGTATTAAATAGTTGTCCTAACATGAATTATGAATTATATTTTGCAGAAAAAAAAGCATACCTTAGTTATTAAATATGGAATTCTTCATACTCATATAAAACATTCATAAATACAAATTTTATATTTTGGAAGCTAACTTGTTTCCTACAGTTTATCTTCTTGTAGCGTACTCAAATTAGTTGTATAAGTACCTCGAATCATCTTTCCATGTAAAAAAATATTTTTCTGTTTTCGTATTTTCATTGTCACTAATGTATCATGAGAGACCATCATTAGCTTGCACTTAGGCTATTTCTATTGAATATCAATTACATTGATGATATACATACTACACTTACACACTTTATTTAAACAAAATTCATTATTACATTGAAAACATATTTATGGAGATCTAATAGGAAAGTATAAATTAGATGTATAACATCAATGATTATAATTTATTTATTTTTGTCTGTTGGTTTATCCGTGACACGTGGGACCAGCTTGTGTCTTGAGAAACCACGACTTAGGGACATTTAAGCTGTCAAAATCACTCGGGGATCGCAACCGGCCTGAGCGAGACCAACCCTTAACATGGCTAGATTTTTTGTCCTGTTTTGAACGAGTGACTTAACATCACAGAGTGCCTTAATAGCACACTCTATCACCGATTGTCCTACGTCTCAGGGAATTTTAATTTGGAGGACATAGGGGTCGACTTTGATCCACTTATGTGTCCACAGGTCATGATATTATTTAATATAATATCTTTGGGTGCAACCACACGTTCAACCACTACCTCAAGGTACCCCCGTAGCTCCATGTTAGGTCCTCATGAGAATTGAACCTTTCCCAATGTTGAAAAACTCGTTGCTTTTCACCATTGCATCCAACCCTTTTAGGCTTCAATGATTATAATTTAAAATAAAAAATTATATTGTAATAAAGAAATTAATGCAAAACATTAATGCATTATTTTAGTTATAAATTTTTAAATATGAAAAGCGAATTTGATTTTTTCTCTCCGTTCGTTTAATAGATCTTGATCTAAAAAGACAATTAATTAAAATAATCATACACTTTAGGTTTTCAAGTTTGTGTTACTTGTTATTACTATGGAGAAGGCCATGTTGCTTAATATTTTCTCTCAAATGGTGAAACAAGGTGTACGTTGAGTTGAAGGATATGAATAACAACATTGATAGAGAACAACATTTTATAAGGGATATTTGTTCTATTATTGCCTACAATGATGCATTGTTTGTTGGTCGGGGTCAACATTTTAGTAGAAGGGGTCATTTCTCTATTATTGGTTATAATTATGATTTTTTTTTTTTGCCAGGGTGAGATTTTACTTTGGGTGTCTTATCTCGTTCTTCATAAAATGTTTGACGAAATGCTTACTCCCCAATTGTATGAATAAGTGTTTACACATTTTTTCTTGGCTGCAGGAAATACTATGGTAGGGGGATGTCATGCGAAGTGTTTACTAAAAAAATCATACACAAACTTAATTATGTAGTTCCATAATGAATAATGTATTCCAACAAGCACGCTCTCAATGAAAAAGAAGGAACGAGTAGCATTACTTCAAAATGATTTTAATTGCAATGTGGTTAATGGAATGCTTGCATTTCAAGTGTTTGATGAAAGATATCTTTTTCATTTTTGGACGTTAACTTTGATTCTAAGGTAGCCTATAAGATTATAGTTAGGTCTTTTTCCAATAACACTTTAAGTTTGTGGGTACATTTGGTTCATTCGATGTTGGTTTAAAAAAAAAATGGATTTATCACAAGGGGATTATCATGGCTCATCAATGATTACTATATAACAAAAAATAAATAGATTGAAGACCAAAATCCTTTGTTTACACAATTGATAGGATAATATTCAATTATCATTTTGGTATTGTAATTGTATGGAGGAATGGTCATTTCAGGGTACCTTCAACCTCCAAACCTATGTCTTTTAGGGATGCATTATGAAAAAATTCTATCCTTCTAAAAGTTTTGTATTCTTCTATTCTTTCTAGTGCCTATATAATGGAGCATGCTGATAAATCTATGGCGGTGGAGATCATAGTGTTGGAGGTAACCCATCTACATTCACTATGTGAAAAATATGTTGGTTTTGGTAGGCTTAATGGGTATTGGCCTTCTACATCATCTCTGTATTCATCATGGAAAAATAAGTGTGATATCTCACTATTCTCCAAAGGTTTCTTCTATTTTGCAGTTTTATGATGATGTTGATTATTGGAAAGTGTTTGAGGAAGGTCCTTAGTTTTGGGGAAGTGTTAGAATTTTTATCATTCCCTCATTCTCTTAATTGTATCCTAACACAAAATTACAGAAAATTACATTTTGAGAGAGATGCAGCTAGATTGTGAAGATATGCTCATATTCATGTTCAGATAGACCTTACTAAGGGTCTTCAAACAAAATGGTTTTTAAAGGGAAATTTTTTAAGTGTAGGTAGGTCTTGGATTATAAGAACAAAAAATTAAGGTGCCATATATCTTACCTTCCAAGACATCTACAAGTTACTTGTTCCAATACCCCATGTTGTCTTCCCCCAAAAAAAGGACCATAAAATGACATTGATTGGAATGAGGTAAATTAACATCTATTAGTGCCAATTGGGCAATCCACTCTTGCCTCGGAGGATAGAGTCAAAGATATGAATACAAAAATCCCCCCCTGAAGGGAGGTAGTTGTACTTGAACTCTCTCTAAGTGGAACAAAGAGATGTAACAAAATCGATTCCCATAATTCAGATAAGTAACATGTTCCCTTTATGAATCACAATATCCAACCTTATGACTTAGAGTTAATTATTGTGACTCCTTCTTAAGAGGGGTGGGAGGAAGTTGAAAAAAAGAAGGGAAACAAATGAAGAATTGAGTATTATTTCTTAAAGGGTGAGAAATGACAGGTACATTAATTATGTAATTTGAGTAAATGCAATACGCACCTATACATAATTTTTTTTTTATTGTGGTTTAAGCACATGAAAAATGGAACTTTCATTTTACTATGGAATACAAATTTCCATTATTTTCTTGGAAAAAGAAACATACAATTGGATATTAATATATTAACAATATATGGTGTATATGTTACTAAGATGACATAAATAAATGTTTGTTAAAATCATTTTTCAACATTATGCATGTTTCATGCAAAGTCTTCCCCCTTTATATAAAAAAATAAATCTTTCACTAATGGGATGTGTGACTAGTGCATCCATTGTGGTTCTGGTCAATAGAGAAGCTACATCATTATTTAGAAATGAAAGGGGCTTGAGACAAGGATGCCCTCTCTCCCCGATCCTTTTCATATTAGCTTTACAAGGCCTGCACTTTCTTCTCAAGGAAAAAAACAAGAGGTACTTATTACTGGCATAGAAGTCTCTAGATTGATCTCTGTGCTGCATCTATTATTTTTGGATGACATAATCATTTCCACGAAAGAAAATGTAAACGAATGGCTGGAAATCAAAGTGATTCTTAATACCTTTTGTGGTGCTTCAAGCCTCCAAATAAATGAAGTAAAATCTACCTTCCACTACTCTGGCCTCTTGGAGGCAAATCTTGCAACCTTTAAATCCATTTTTCCTTTTTGCTATCAAGAGCTCTCACTGGGTTTTCATTACCTGAGCTACTTCCTCAGGCCTGACTGCTACAAAACTTATTTTTGGAATTGGTTGTTGATTAAATTTGAATCTCGTATTACCCATTGGAGCAACATATGGCTAGCTTTGGGTGGGAGATTTATTCTTCTAAAATCAGTGCTTGAGGTCCAGGCGGTCTTCTAGATGGCTCTTACCATTATCCCCTCCTCCATTTTAAGCAAGATCAGAAGGATGATGTTTTCTTTCCTTTGATCTCGCAACATAAATCAACACATTATTCATCCCTATATATGGGATCTCATTGCAAAACCAAATTCGACTGGTGGTTGGGGATTGTGTAACCTCAACATCTTCAATAAGGCTTTGGTTACAAGATTGTTGTGGTGTCTAATAACTCAAGAAGTCATATGGCACCATATGATTTTTGGGAAATACATCTTCCCACTATCCATTGCTCGATGGCTGAGACTTTCGGATCTTTGCACTCAAAACGCCTCTTTGACCTGTCAATCCATCACAAAGAATATAAAATATATCCACCAATGGATTTGCTGGAAACTAGGTTCAGGATTTGAGATTTATATTGGCAGGGATGCGATCCTAGGGCTTGGATGAGTGACATACCTCTCACGGGATCTCCTAGAGCAACTAAATCTATCAAATATTTTTTTCCTCTTTCAAGGTCAATCCCCCACTCATGATAGGCTTACTTGTACAATATGGAAATCGAGTGCTAATCTGGGATTATCAGGCACTTCAGATTGGGAATGGACCACCTTCTTCTCGGCATTATGTGGTGCGGGAATCCATCTCCAGGCTCCAGATGACATTTTTCTCTGGAATGGAGGTGACTGCTCTGGACTTTTTACTGTAAGAAACATTTACAAAGCTATCACTTCTACTATCTGGACTCATAGGTACACGGGCTAGCGGAAAAAACTTTGGCATTGGACCTTACCTTTAAAATTAAAACTCTTTATTTGGCTCACTGCAAATGACAAAATTTTAACTTGGGATACTCTTTAGTGTCGGGGATGGATAGGTCGAAATAATTTCTACCTCTGTCACAACCATTTTGAATCTATTTTCCACTTATTTTGGGTCTGTCCTATTACAAAATTGATATGGATTAAAATCATAACAGTTCTAAAACAAAATATGATGTCGATAGGCAGAAATTTGCAGGATTGCCTGGAGAATTGAT
The DNA here is from genome assembly GCA_009831015.1 of Picea engelmannii. Taxonomy (NCBI): domain Eukaryota; kingdom Viridiplantae; phylum Streptophyta; class Pinopsida; order Pinales; family Pinaceae; genus Picea; species Picea engelmannii. The sequence goes on along the minus strand of ML854455.1, from coordinate 16,900 downwards.
CTCTACAAGTCACAAACCTCCTTGATCTACCAGTCATTATTTGCTGGTATGTCTGGATCTCCCACAACAAAGCGATTTTTGAGAATATACTTGTCTAAGTAAATATTATCAGTTTCTTTATCTTGGGAGAGTTGAACCCCAAAAAACTTAAAAATATTTCTGCCCCTCACGCCTTTCCACCTCTCACTCAGCTAAGTGGAAACTATGCATGGCTTGACGGAGCTTCTCAATTTTCTAGCCTGCATTGTGGAGCTGGTGGAAGGTTACACCTCTATGATGGAACTTGGATCACTTGGACCTTGAACTGTGGAAATGGATCAAACACAAAAGCCGATCTTATTGACGCCTGGGCTACACTATTTTTGGCCACTCGTAATAATATTTTGGATCTACATGTGAGTGGAGATTCCAAAATTATTATTGAATGGTTAAACAGAAAAGGAAAGCTACAAGTAGTGGCCTTGGAATGCTGGAAGGATATAATCATTGATCTACTCCAGACCTTCAATCAGATCAACTTCACTCACATTTTCAGAGAGAAAAATATAGAAGCTGATATTCTATCCAAAAAATCTCCTCTGGAACTCATTGGGGTATTGTCATATCATTTCTAGACTGGTGGACTTGAGAGCCAAACCCACCACTTTACTCTATTCTAGCTCACTACCTAATGTTTGGTCTTTTTCTGTTTTCACTTTTCTAATTTTTCTACTTGTACATTCAACACTTTCATTTGTATGGGGATGGGTAGTCTTTTGCTACAACCAGTTTTGCTTTAACATTTGGGGATGGGCTGATATGCTTCTTCCAAATATACTTAATATAACCCTTATATATAATGATAGGGATATTATTCGGGAACTTGGATGATCATGGCACATACACTCCTCCACTGTTTTAGACACAGAATTGTAACTATTTGGTTATCTCCAAATTTAATACAAAGTAAAAATTTTCATTTAAAAAAAAAAAGTAAAGTATATCCCTTTTAATTATCTTTTAAAAAAATGTCCATTTCTTAATCAAATTCAACTAACATATGAACCTATACAAGATATGAACCTATAATCCTTTATTATTTGGAAGAATTAACCCACTACAATATAAGTTAGAATATAGAAAAATGTTTAGATTACTGAAAACAGCCACATGATAATGATACCTCCAATGATTAATCATATTATACAATATCTTTTTTACATAAATACCTTTTTATTTTATGCAAATTTATATATTTTTTGAACAGTAATATTTTAGATTATTTTGTTAGAGATATCACAATTTTTCATTATTCAATTTGTATTTTAAAATTCAAATTAAGGAAATCTTAATCCACTTGAATTATACAATTTCTTTTTTTTCTTAAATTTCAAACTAAATTCTAAACAAATCTATATGAAAAACATAACCTTCCAAAAGTCAAACGTGTGCACTACACAATTGTTTTTCCAATCTGATGTTTAGTTTTATATTTTAAAACAAAATTTATCATTATATAAAATGAACTCACATTTAAAATAGTCAAGTGATTTTGTTTTTCCCAATGTGATGTTTTGTTTTATATTTTAAACCAAAATTTAACATTATATAAAATGAACTAAATTTTAAAAAGTCAAATGTTTACAGTACATCGATCACATTTAAAATAGTCAAGTGATTTTGTTTTTCCCAATGTGATGTTTTGTTTTATATTTTAAACCAAAATTTAACATTATATAAAATGAACTAAATTTTAAAAAGTCAAATGTTTACAGTACATCGATTGTTTTTTCCAATGTGATGTTTTCTTTTATATTTTAAAAATGTTTACAGTACATCGATTGTTTTTTCCAATGTGATGTTTTGTTTTATATTTTAAACCAAAATTAAACATTATATTAAAGGAAGTAGCATCTTAAAACACGTGTTACAACTCATTCATGTTGAAGTTGATCGAGGGAGATGGTAATGTCAATATGGCGAAAAAACAATAATTGGGCATGTGAGCTAAGACAATGGATGCTAGCTGTTGYGCTCTGAACATTAGATAAACTATTTTTCCATCATTATTCCATGCTGTATGCAAATTCTGAACATTTCAAGATATATTTCATAGAGTGTAGGCTAAACAATTAGCCTAATTGTTAGGCTAAACATTCTAGCCTGGTATATTTAATTGTTAGTTTAAACAGTCTAGCCTAATATATTTAATAGAATGTAGGCTAAACATTCTTAAAAAAAATAGTAGGATAAACATTTTATGAAATGATGATTTTTTTTGGGGACATTTGCTCGAAATCTGGTCAAAATTTGTTAGATTGGTTGATTTAAGTGATTATATTTGTATATTCTACGTGTCTTAAGGGTTTTTCGGCATGCTGAATCCAAACAACATTCAAGCGAAAAAACCCATTTTGTAGAACAGCTAGACAACACCTTGAAAAAAATATTTGCAAATCCCTTTTTCCATCAGCTGACATAGATATAGATGTGCTTTAGTGAGTAGGGAAAAGCTATTGTAGATATGCTTTAGTGAGTAAGGAAAAGTTGGTGTAGATGTGCTTTAGCGAGTAGGCTACAATAGACGTTGTCTAATGTTTCTACGAAATAGTTTTTTTTGTTGAATTTGGCCATATAAATTTGTATGAAATCACTAT
>ML854454.1:69657-93930 GCA_009831015.1 Picea engelmannii | reverse complement strand
AGAAAATGAATTCTCTTTTTCCTTTTTTTTAGATGTTGGATCCTTATAGAATTGATAAAACTATTAACAACAATTACAAAGAAGACTTTCTAAAGTCTTGGTCTTCAAAGGGTCCAACTTGGGGTAGAAAATATTCAGTTTTGCTTCAAATTCGTCAAAGTTTCCCCTTGTTTTGTGACGTACCTGATAAAAACCAGCAAAGGAAAATGATTAGATGATGATATAAAACACTATAAGAAAGTAAAAATAAGATGAACAAATTTGACCAAATTTTCTTAATATTTTCTCATGCAAAAATGCTAATTTTTTTTTATTTTTTTTTTTTCGGGTGGGGGGGTTAGAGGCTTTAGATGAGGCTAAACTAAGCCCTCTTAGATATTTTTTGTTGTTTGTCCTAAAAAATCAACATAAAACTTCTAATTAGCTAGATATTAAGTGAAAAACATAAGCAACTTTCTATCTTGAAATTAGGAAATAAATTTCAGAAAATTGCAAGAAGGAAATTATATCTATTCTTTTATTGAAAGAGAAATAAAAATAGATCTAATACTTTCACATGAAATGATATATGCTAAAAATTATCTTTAAATTCAAATCTAGATAATATGCAAGCGAAAAGAGAAAAGGAAAGAAGAAATTTCTGATTTTCGGAGCCTTTGCTTGAGCTCATTAATCTTTGGGCTATGGGGTCCCTTTGGTGTGAGGAAGAGGGAGGAATGCCTTCTTTAAAACTTCTTGGGAAAAACACTAGATAAAATATAGCTCTCTTTCTTCTCCAGGAATTTGATCTTGCATGCTTCAAATAACTCGCAAATGCCTGCAGAATATTGGTGTTTCCTACAAAAGAGACTTCATTCACATGTTAGTTTAAGAAAAAACAAAACATGCAATATAAGCATCAGATATAAGCAAACAAGATGGATTGATTGAAAAAACTAGTTAAATAATCCACTCCAATTATAAAATAATATCTTTACCATTAGCCAATTTTCACAATAAATAAATGCGAGAGTATTAGAGCAACATCACCTCAATCTTGTACCAACATTCATCCACACATGAGAACCACACACCAATAGCTTGACCTCCAAAGTCTCTTGAATTCAAATACAAAAAAATATTACAATATAAACAAGTCACCCAAGCTCCAATTCTATCAAAGGAGGAGGGTCGAGCTTGTTTTATAGTTTTCCGGGTGAAGCTTCCTAAGTGAGGACACATGGGAGAAGAGGAGTGGCACACTAGATGATTGGGAAAACGTGGGAGTGAAGTGGGGAATGAGTGGAGAGGGAGTAGAGTGGTAGGTGAGGTTTGTGGAGTGAAGTGAGGGAGGAGTGGAGTTATAGTGGAAGAGGAAGAGAGGATGAGTACCTCCTTGGGATTAGTGCCCATCTTCCGTGGATCTGCCAACTAGAGGAGGAGTTGTGCCTAGCCTCATTGGGATCTCCTCCCACTTTCCAAGTCACTCAAGCTAGGCACTCTCACTAGGATATTTCTTTTCCAACTAGACCAGGGACTCCAAACATGAAGAAACATGTCCCTGACATGTTTTCTAAATTTTAGCATTTTTGCTAAATTTTAGCACTTTAATTAAAATGTCCTTTTTTACCTTTTTGAGAGCAAAATTCAATTTTGAGTGATTAAAATCACTTTTTGCCTCAACAAAGGGGGGATAAGTGTTTAGGAGGTGCTATGGATTACAAAACGAGCACAAATATGAAATACAACAACAATTGATGCCACTTTTAAGACTTTATTTACTTTTACATTAAAAATTGTTTGCTTTACGGGAAATTTTTTATTGACTAAAACTTTCAAAAAAAACTAGGGGGGACTTAGCGCAGTTTCCATATGAATCAATAGACATGAATTAGCATGAATTCATATACATTTATACACTATACATTGGTTATACCATGCCAAGGCCTAACCACCAGCATATACTCAAGCTTTGGAGGATATTTGAGTGAAAAAAATTAGAAATTATTAATTGCCTGATAGAAAAGAAATAATTAACAAGTGAAAAAAAAACACTCTAAAGTATGTTCTCATGATTTGGTCTTAGGTGGCCAATAATATTTTACAACTTTTATGCTCAATTCATTTATTACAATGACCCAGAGGGATGGAAATGCGGAAAAAAGGTGATCTCGTAGACCTACTGAATTTTTGAACACTGAATTCTGAGCATCTAACTACTCAGTCCTTGGCGACTCATCTGCAAATCTAGCTACTACAACTCTGTGGATAACAGGTTGAAGTAAGAAGTGGAAAATGTCTTGGGTAAGAGTCTTGTTGGTAAGGGTAGGTTTCAAAAGTGGAGTGTACCTACAAAAGAGTATTATACATGCCCGAGACAAGACAAAATATAGATATACAAGCCAAATAATCAAAAGGAAAATAAATTGAAGCTTGTTGTCCTATATTGCAGAAATAAACAAGAATATATATCAACAAGTAAATGATAAAAATGGCTGCAAAATATATCACCAAAATTCAAGTAAATGATGCAAGAGACTAAGCTAGCAATTACTAGTTTAACTCTAGTGGAATAGAACAAGACTTTAGAGAAAATAGAAGGTTGTTAGATATCAGCAAATTATTATGGCAGCCAATTGGCTTTAACAAAAACATTCTATAGCATAAAAATCCAACCACCAAAATCAACAAGTAAACCACCCAAAAGATAACCAATGATGAGTAGATTAATAATAATGGTTTCCAAGCAAATTTTGATCGTGGAAAAGTAAGTAAACGAAATAATTTGGATAGGTTTTGTTGCAGCCCTAATGGATGTATATTTTATTTGATTATAACAAGAGAACTCCTAAGCCAACCGAGACACCTTAGTGGCTCAAGCAAACCTTAGTGGCTCAAGCAACCTTGTGACACTAAAAAAAGATCCCAACTTGAAAAAAAGCAATATCTCTCAAAATCACATGTACCAATGAAGATGATTTTATTTCTCCAATGCAAATTTAGATTAGTGTCTTATCAATGGGTTGTGGAGTCTTCTTGTATAAAGTTATGTCTACTACTTCTCTAGGGATGTAATCCCTTTTACTCCCTAGAGCAAGTAAATATAACAAGGTAAGTCTAGGAGGGTGTAATCCATTTTACTCCTCCTAGCAACCTTTGCAATAGCTTATTCAATGAACAATAATGATAAACTTGGTGGAGGGTGTATTCCCTTATACTCCAAAGGTTTTAGCTAAGAATAACCTTGAAACAACAAAGAAAAACCAATAATATGCCGAAATTTCTTACTAATTCCAAGAGATATGAAAGATAAACCCTTACCTACCAAGACAATTTCATCACCATAGAAAACGAAAGTCCTCCAAGAAGGGTAGTGCACCACTTTATCTCCACAATAGGCCAATAAGAATCCAAAATATTGCACAAGAGAGAGAGAGAACTCAAATTCCCAAAGAGGGTGAAAATTTCAGCCAAGTATGTCTTCTCCTAGTGAGAGAGTTATGATAAAATGAAATGATTTGGTCTCTTATTTATACAATACCTCAACATAATGTTTGTCCACATATCATTAGGGTAAACCAAAAAATAAGGAGGCTTCCCTCCTTTATTTTTCCCCTTTACAAATTCAATTTGATTTTTACTCAAAGAATCCCTAAAAAGATGGTGTCATGCCTTTTTAGGGTGATGTTTTGGCACTTATAGCAAATTGTTGAGCTTGAATATGAATTTGTTGGGCCTTCAAAGGCCATCCCTTTATGTGCTAGGGTATTCTCTCCATCAATCATGCCAATTCTCCATCAATACATAACCATCATCATCAAAACCTAGCCCCAAATCATGATGTCAAGCCCTAGAGAGAGACATTTTGACCTTCCAAGGTCAAACGTCGGGAAAAGGGGGGATAGGTTTCATCCTTCAAGGTGTCTCCTCATGCATCCAAATTAAATGTTCACCATCTAGCTACTCTCTAGGGTGTGGGTTATGGAATCCAACCTATGGGATTCTTTCCCCAATGAAGGCCCAAGCTAGGCTTGTTCCTCCAAATCATCCATCAAACAAGGCCCTGTAAAGACAAGATGAATGCACCCTCCAAGGGTCTCAATTCAAATGTATCATGCCAAGTAAAATCACATTTAATACAAGAGCCACCTAAACATTTGCATCAAAACTACCTTATCAAAATAAACAAGTTCTCCAAGATCTTATGCAACACGCCAATTTTAGGTATGGGAGGGTTGTCATGGTGACTTATTGGGTGAGACATTCTTCAAGTCAAGGAATGTTTCCTAGGTGGACCCTTTATAATCCATGTAAAGAGGATGAAGTGGATGGGGGTAATACTTTTGGGCATGGGGTTCATGATATACAAGGTTTTGTATTGTCTCATTTATGGGTTCCTTTGTAGAGGGTGTGTTGCACCTTCATTTTAAATGCAACCCTTTTCCAAGCCCATTTATTTCCATTAATTAGTTAAAGTGTTTACAGGTTGAAGTCAAAGTGAGACTTCTACCTAAGCATGAGAACAATTCCCCACATTGACTCTACCCTGGTCACACTATGCTTCCTCAAGTTGAAGACAATGTGTGGGACATATACCTAAGCATGAAAAACATTGCCCACACATGCTCTACCTTGGTTGGCATTTTTTAAATTATTATTTTTCACGGGTCCCGTTAGTTTTTTGTGAGAGACATTTCATTGTCCTCAGGATCCCTGGGAGATCATATAGAAGGTTTGTTATTTACGTTTATCTTTTTCCAACTACAAGCCTCTGGGCCTTCAACCCCTTCTTCCCATGAAACAAAGTACAATCCCTTCTTGGGTCAGTACACCTGAAAATCCCAAAAGGTGAAACAAAAAGAAATAGGTGGGAAAAATGATAAGTATGATAGGGAATGGTAGGATGAATCATCGAGGATAACTCTCAGTAGAAAACATTTCCCCAAGGGTGACCAATTACTAGGGAACATTGTCAACCATCAAGGTGAAACAGGGAAAAGAGCATAATTTCCAAGTAGACGTTCTATAATCAAAAGCAGATTTAAATGCAACATATTGTTAGCACAAATTTTTACCCTCCAATTCTGAGTTGATATATGTTTTAGTACAACGGTTTAAAAATAGCTAATTAGAGTAAGGCCCCAATTGTCACTGACCAAACCCCTCTCTGTTTGAACTAATGCTTGCTAGCCTCTGGGGGGAGTCCCTAGGCACATTGAAGTTCCTTGTTGTTGTCTTTAGGCCTGATTTATGTGTGTAAAACCTACAAAGCAACAAGTTGTTAGTCTTGGAAAATGTGTAAAAACAGTTGAAAACGATGAGGAAAAAAATCTTCTATGCTTGGAAGGAACCTGCAGGGTTATCACAATGATAATAGACTTGAAATAAGAAGAAAATTATTCAAAAAGATCAGAATTAATCATAATGAGCAATTCATAAAATGACATATCAAATCAAAAATTTACCATAATACCGACAAGAAAGAGGTTTGAAGACAAATGCACACTTCTTTATTGATGAAGCTTACAAGACGAATATTTTCACCACACTCAGAAAGCCTACAACTGGTACAATCACTACTTTTCTCAAAGAGGAGCCACTAGAATAGAGAATAAGCAAGAAAATAATGAGAGATACACTGTGTTGCTACTGCAAGAACCGACAGATAACCAATACCAAACATCCAATACATAGCACAATGAGGGTGCATATCTCAAGGGATGAAGAAGAGGTCACATGAATGGTCAAAAAAGGCAAGTGTGTGCACATGGGAGGAGGAGTATGAGTGAGTCAAGCATGTGCACATGTGAGAAAATCTCAAGTGGTAGAGGTGGAATGATATATCAAGTGAGATGTGCATTAATCCAAGGAGGAATGAGCATGAAGGGGGAGAAGTGAGGGTTTAGTGAGAGATATAGGCACATGAGAGTAGATGAAAATCTTGAGTGTGAGTGAAGTGAAGTAGCATATTTAGGAGTAAGAGTTAAGTAGTGCATGAAAAGGTTTTAGAGTGAGTTAGGCAAAACTTATTGTGCATGAGTGCGTGAGAGTGGCCAAGTCAAATTCTCCCTAAATTTTAGGGATTCTCCTAATTTTTAGGAAATTATGGTTTAAACTCATCTGGAGGCAAATTTTAAGGATTTGATGCATGGAAAGTGGAGGGGTGATTATACGGAGGAATAGATGGCTAAATTTAGGACCAATTATGTGACTCCCTTTAGCTCAATTAATTAATTATTAAATGCTCATGTCATGGGAAAATGAGACCCATGCCTAGGTGGATGCCATATCACTATGTAGCTCTGCCACATGTCGATCTCTGAGGTTGCCACTTGGCACTGCATGGATGATGATTGTACCTTCTAAATATAGACATTTATAGAAATAGAATCCAATTCCTAAATTTTAGGAAACTGTCCACATCACCTAGGATGACTGGGAGAACACTTCCACATGTCACTATCTAAAAATAGACATTGTTAAAAAGAGAAAGTTGTCTGAATTCCCTTGAATTTATACTCATTGATCTCATCTTTCTGCAAGGGATCTGAATATGAAATCAAAACTGACATGTGATCCCTGGTGCTCAACCTGCTAAAAATAGTAAATTGTGTGACATCATCCTGGAAAAGATCCAAAAGACTCTGGATGTCTCAAGGACTAGTATTGCACACTCAGAATCTAAATCTGGGTCTTGGAGAAACACCTGATAAAAATAGAAATATCTTGTACATTGTCCAAAAAAGTTTCATCGAGCCTAGAATAATGCAAGGACTCATACTGTATGCTCATAACTACTCCAAATTTTCAAGAGATCCACTCAAACTGTGTCTCCTAAAAAATAGCAACACCTGTTGTATGTATGCATCTCTCTGAAATATGCATGGAAACTAAGTCAACTCTAACTCTGAACCAAACAACCATGTATCGATCATATACTTTTATCACATGGGAACCAACCTCCTTCTCAACACAAGCGCTAAACTCTAGGAGAATGTCAAAATGTTAGCCAAAATAGTGCATGCTCGCTCTTAACCCTCAAGATTTTCAAGGGTGAAAATATAGGGTTTAACACATACTCAAATGCATCAAGTAAAGTGACACTTACCACAATACTTGACTTGTACCTCATGGAGAAAGACCCATTGTCTTCCAGAAACAGGCTAATTTGGTGGATGTTATCATGATGAACCGGAGAAGTATGGTGGTGAAGCGGGTCTTCATTGTGTAACTGGACAACACAAGTTGATCTATCCATTGACACTCCATGCCTGCAGCCTGGGGACCTTGAGACATCATCTCCTTAGTTATCCCTAGAAATGGGGGATAACATATGTCTCCTACTCGGGGAAATGTACTCTTCGTAGAGTGCATGATAACCTTAGAATTTCCTAGTTAGACATGTTCTTACACGCACTAAAACAACAAACTGTAAAATCTAGGGTGGCTCACTCACCCTTTTCTCATAAAATCAAAATCCAAAACTTCAAAATTGACAACTAATTCTAGAAAAGAAAATTTTATACCTTTTTTATATAATATGATGAAAGTAAAAGATGTAAATCAAATAATGCAAGTACAGCAAAATGAAAATTAGAATTGAAATGCAACTAAAGTATCATGATTAATCAAGATGTGAATACAAGAAAGCAAGATGATCTAGATACTTACCTAGGGCCCGATGCTCATGTTGATCAAATGTTTTGAATGTCAAGTGAAATCATACAACTAGTGCAACCAACTGATCATCTCATCAAGGTATCTCCCCCAATGCTTAATTATGTAATACAACAAAGATAATTCAAGAAAATAATAATCATGAGCATAAATAGACATACAATCATGAAATGAAATGAAACTCATGGAGATGGGAGAGAGGGAGAAAATCCTGCTGAAAAGAGAAACCACAAGCGTGATCATCCTGGAAATCCTTCTTAAGAGAATAGCCACAAGCCTAATAAATCCATCTCTAAAGAGGGATACCATTTGTAGAAGATGACTCATCTTCATCTTCACTCAAAATATCATCGCTCCCTAAAATCTAAGAGGAGATAAGAGATCTCGAGAAATCCTGATGATTTCCCAAAGAAGAGGAAATGAGGTAAGGGATGGCGTTGGGTCTAGATAAAAACTCTTCTCCCATACTTAGAATACGTCATTCTTTATCTACAAATTGCTGCTAAAAATCTCAATATGGAAATACTTTTGTTTGGTAGTTTGAGCCCCAGATTTCTCTGGGATGGCCACGACATGGTATCCATCAAAATATGAGCACGATGGTCTTTGGAAATCTTCATAGAACAAATCTGATTCGCCAAAAATATATTCATCACATTTCTCAAGGGATGGCCGAGAGTCATCATGAGTATATTATGACAAGTCATCTTCAAATGGATGGAATAATTTTGTGACCATATCATCATCGAGTTGCCCAATATCTTGATTGTCCATGTATGAAGAGTAATCTTCCAAAGGAAAAACTTTTGTATTCCTTATATAGAAGTTTCCCTCGATGTCATAGATGGGATTTCCATCAAACCCTAAACGACCATAATCCCATCTACACCTCCCAATGTGTATGAAATCGTCAATTTTTTTTACCATGTCATTACAGGAAGGGTCTATCGCCTTCAGGGGTTCCTCTATCAATTATTTAATTTTGAAATCATGAAATAAAGTATCATCAAAGTTTTTGAAAGGATTATAACTCACCATGTTCTCTTCTTCATGTGAAAGGTGAACAGAGGATTGGATGTATTCATCAAGGGAGGAGGCAGACATAAGAACTTTATCTTCATGAGGAGCCTCTTCGTGGATTAAGTCTTGTTGATGACTCACCTCTTTAGGCTCTTGTTCTTGAATCAAGCCTTCGTTGTCTTCAATTGAATCATGGGATAATTCTTGTTCTTGGAAAATAATTCATCATCTCGGGCTCGATCTTTAACAATTTTTGAAACTTCTTCTGGAATCAAGAATGATTGATTCTGATTCAGAAGGTTTTCCTGGTACTCGTATTTCTCGGTCACAATGTCACATAGTAAATTTACTCCATAATATGCAATGGAAACTTCCCATGATGCATTCAAGGTAGGATTTTCCTCATAATTTTGAAGGATTACAGTATTCTTCTCTTCTCTACACACATAACTTGACCAGAAAGTATTTATCAAGGAAAATCTCTATTAATTGTTCACAAAACTCTTTGTATTCTTCTATGTTTTATTTGAGGTGCTCAAAAATTTCCGCACTACTATCACCAATTTCCTCTCTTTCGACTGTTACTTCAGAAAATTATGGAAGAATTGTTTTTCTCAATCCCTCAAAAGGATCAAGGTTAAAACCTTCTCTTGAAAAAGCGTCCTTCGGGTCTTGAATTGTATCTTCAATTTTTTGATTTTTCATCCCCCAATGCTTGAGGAAATATTTGATGAGGATTGTTAAATAAGATATACTCTTTTTATTGCAAGAATGATTGATCCAATCCCTTTGTTCCCTTCTCAAGGAAAACAAAAACAACTGTAGGAACTCATTTTCATGTTGAATGCTTATATAGTCAATGCATCTGGTAAATTTGACAACCTGTGATACAACCGAGAAAGGATCACCAACAAAACTTGGGATGACATCCAACTAATTTATCAGGCATTTGTTCAGATGCCTGTCAACAACCTCGACATCCAAGGATTTTTACACTTCGTGAAAGTGTTGTAGAGACATGCTTCCATTATCTGGGATGTTACTTTAGTTGAGTCGCCAGATGAGACTAATGCTCATCAAAAATCACAAGGGAACTTCCCTCAAACAGAATTTCCAAGCAATACTTGGGTGAGGGATTTGGGATAGATTTGTCAAAGTGTTGTTTATGACATGAAAGAGGATTTAAAATCCTCCCCGGAAACAACACCAAAATGTTATCGCACATATTGTAGGTTGGGGAAAGCATGACCCAATCTACAAAAATGGGACAAATGTGAGAGTATCTACCCATTGTCACCTTAGATAGATACTCCCCTCGCTTCAGTGATGATGAAAATTTCCAAAAGGGGGTAATCTCAGTGAACCTAGGGGGATTGAGATGGAAAGTAATATAATGGAAGGTGAAACCCCTATAGGTCGAAGTAAGAAGTGGAAAATTCCTTGGCTAAGAGTCTTGCTGGTAAGGGTAGGTTGCCAAAGTGGAGTGTACCTACAAAAAAGTATTATACCTTCCTGAGACAAGACAAAATATAAATATACAATTCAAATAATCAAAAGGACAAGCAAGTGAATCTTGTTGTCATGTATTCCAGAAGTAAACAATAATATATATCAACAAGTAAATGATAACAATGGCTCCAAAATATATCACCAAAATTCAAGTAAATGATGCAAGAGACTAAGCTAGAAATTACTAGTTTAACTCTAGTGGAATAGAACAAGAATTTAGTGACAATAGAAGACTATTAGATGATGTTATCAACAAATTATTATGATAGACAAGTGGTTGTATAAAAACAAATCTACAGCAGAAAAATCCAATCACCAAAATCAACAAGTAAACCAGCCAAAAGATAGCCAATGATGAGTAGATTAATTATAGTGGTTTCCAAGCAAATTTCAATGGTGGAAAAGTAAGTAAACGAAATAATTTGAATGAGTTTTGGTGCAACCCTAATGGATGTAGATTTTATTTGATTATAACCATAGAACTACTAAGACAACCTAGATTCCTTAGTGGCTCAAGCAACCTTGTGACACTAAGAAAAGATTCCAAATTGAACAAAATCATGTGTACCAATGCAGATGATTTTATTTCTCCAATGCAATTTTAGTTTAGTGCCTTATCAATGGGTTGTGGAGTCTTCTTGTATAAAGTTAGGTCTACTACTACTTCTCTAGGGGTGTAAGCCCTTTTACTCCCTAGACCAAGTAAATCTAACAAGTTAAGTCTAGGAGGGTGTAAACTCTTTTACTCCTCCTAGCAACCTTTGCACTAGATTATTCAATCAACAAAAATGATAAACTTGGTGGAGGGTGTATTCCCTTATACTCTTACAAGGGTTTTATCCAAGAACAAACTTGAAACAAGAAAGAAAAACCAATAATATGTTGAAATTTCTTACTAATTCCAAGAGATATGAAAGATAAACCCTTACCTACCAAGACAATTTCATCACCATAGAAAAACAAAGTCCTCCAAGAAGGGTAGTGCACCACTTTAGCTCCACAATAGGCCAATAAGCATCCAAAATATTGCACAAGAGAGAGAGAGAACTCAAATTCCCAAAGAGGGTGAAAATTTCAGCCAAGTATGTAGTCTCCTAGTGAGAGAGTTATGATAAAATGAAATGATTTGGTCTCTTATTTATACAATACCTCAACATAATGTTTGTCCACATATCATTAGGGTAAACCAAAAAATAAGGAGGCTGACCTCCTTTACTTTTCCCCTTTACAAATTTAATTTGATTTTTACACAAAGAAACCCTAAAAAGATGATGTCACGCCCTTTTAGGGTGATGTTTTGGCATTTATAGAAAGTTTTGATCTTGGAGATGAATTTGTTGGGTCTCCAAAGGCCATCCCTTCATGCACTAGGGTATTCTCTCCATAAAGCATGCCAATTTTCCATCAATACATCACCACCATCATCAAACCCTAGCCCCAAATCACAGTGTCAATCCCTAGAGAGAGACATTTTGACCTTCCAAGGTCAAATGTTGGGAAAAGGGGTCTAGTTTTCATCCTTCAAGGTGTCTCCTCATGCCTCCAAAGGCAATGTTCACTCTCTAATTTCTCCCCAAGGTGTGGTTCATGGCATCCAACCTGTGGGAGGGTTATCATGGTGACTTATTGAGTGAGTCATTCCTCATGTCAAGGAGTGTTTCCTAGGTGGACCCTTTCTAATCTATGTAAAGAGGATGAAGTGGATGGGATAAGACTTTTGGGCATGGGTTTCATGACATACAAGGGTTCGTATTGTCTCATTTATGGGTGCTTTTGTAGAGGGTGTGTTTCACCTTCATTTTCAATGCAACCATTTTCCAAGCCCCTTTGTTTCCATTAATTAGTTGAATCCAAAGTGGGACTTCTACCTAAGCATGAAAAAAAATTCCCACCTTGACTCTACCCTGTTCATACTATGCTTCTCCAAGTTGAAGAAAATGTGTGGAACTTCTACCTAAGCATGAAAAACATTTCCCACACATGCTCTACCTTGGTTGGCATTTTATTTATTTATTTTTTTCATGGGTCCCATTAGTTTTTTGTGAGAGACATTTCATTTTCCTTGCGATCCCTAGGCGATCATATAGAAGGTTTATGATTGGATTTTATTTTTTTCCAGCTACAATCCTTTGGGCCTTCATCACCTTCTTCCCATGAAATGAGGTACAATCCCTTCTTGGGTCAGTACACCCGAAAATCCCAAAAGGTGAGTAAACGAAAAGGAAGAGGTGTGAAAAATGATATGTATGATCAGGAATGGTACGAAGACTCATCAAGGAGAACTCCCAGTAGCAAATATTTCCCCAAGGATGACCACTTACTACAACAAAATTTCAACCACCAAGGTGAAATAGGGAAAAGAGCATAATTTCCAAGTAGACGTTCTATAATCAAAAGCAGCTTTAAATGCAACATACACAAATTCTTCAAGTATTAAAGTGACACTTACCACAATACCTGACTTGTACCTCATGGAGCAAGACCCATTGTCTTTCAAAAATAGGTTGATGTGGTGGATTCCATCATGATGAACTGAAGAAGTATGGTGGTGAAGTGGGTCATCATCTGTGTAACTAGAAAACACAAGTCAACCTATCCCTTGACACTCCAAATATACAACCAGAGGGCCTTGAGACATCATCTCCTTAGTTATCCATAGAAATGGGGGATAACATGTAATTTCCCCATTTTTGGATGTTACTTTGTTATAGAGTGGGATGCCTACCAGACTAGCCAGATGGGGGTAATAGTGAGTTCAAGAGATATTGAGGGGTTTTGTTGGGGCCAACTTGCATTGTTCATGATATTTCATCATCAGGATCCATTCTGCGCAGCTTGTCTTTGGTTTCGTTGCATTTCGACTGTTTCCATAATTTTGAGTTATTATGGAGCATATTTTAATTAAATTCACCAAGGAGGTCATTTTGGACATAATACTTAGAGATACCTCTTAGTGTAATAGCTCATTTGAATTGGGAGGAAGCGAACTATAGGATAATATTATGAGAAGTGACTATCAGTGGCCGGAGAATCCATAAGGATGAATAAATCACTTTTTGTAGGTAAAAAGGTTAATTAATTAATAACGTGATTTAATTAAGGAATATTAAAAATAAAGTAAAACTCACTTGGAGAGAAAATATGAACAGGGGGATAAAAGAGATATAGGGGCCTATATTCTCTCATTATGTTGATTATCATTTGGATGTCTGGCTTCTTGCTAGAGATCCCATGATACTTGGGGGTTTTGAGGGTTTTGACTGAACAAACCCTATAGATCAGCTCGGTGGTGAAATATTCCACCTTTCCTGATCCAAGCTTGTCCAAGGATGTGAAATATTCCTCCCTCGCCATTCTATATTAGGTTCTATTCATTTCAAAGGTAGTTTGAGGAAGCAAGGCGTAGTTGTGGGGGTTTCCAGCAACTTGGGTGCATCACTTGAGGAAGATCAATTTGATTTGTCTTGGGAAATATATATCTACAATAGAACTCACTCCAGGGTTTATTTCTACCACCATAGCGCCTCTTTTCATCATTGTTTTAGAGGATTATTCGGCCCATTCATTATATCTTCTAGAGGGGTGATTTTTCTCTTTAGGAGGGCACATTGTTCTCAGAGGATCTAGTGATTTGGAGTGGGAGATAACTCTCAGAATATTGGAGATTCATCATAGGGGTTTCCTAACCCCCAATATACTTTTTGGCACTTGGTTTCAGTGGTTTAGAGATCATCTTCTAGTAGGTCGAATTTGTAATGGTTCCTACAGCCAGAAAGGGCGCACTTTGCTAGAGAGGGTAGCACATACAGCATGGGTCCTCGGATATATTTTGTAATCATCTTGGAGGACTCTTGACAGTTAATATCTCCACCATTCTATTGTATTTTGGAGACACTGTCAGGCACATACATCATTATTCTACATGTATTCCAGATCTTCTCCATTTTGTATGAGGTCAGCTATATAACTAAATCAAATCAAATATGAGGTATTTGTGGATATTTCTTGTGTTACTTATATTGCATATTGTTGTGTATATTTCATTGTCTATATTGTTATATTTTACTTATTGCAAACACAATCAAAACCATAACAATAAACCCTAGCACAACTCAAGAAGACAAATCTGCAAAGTGTTTGACAAAATACCACAACCACAAAACCATAAAACTTAACATGTTCCAAGAAAAATTGTTTGGGAAAATTGCAGTGGTATCATAGAAAAGATTCCTCCCAGCCTGAGTGGTATTCAATAAGGAAAAGAACTCTGATTGGAGAATGATAAAGTATATTTTTTCTTAGCGGTCTAAGAGGATGCATAACCAAAAAATGCTTTGGGTAAAACTAGAGCAAGGCATACATGAGTGGATATCATAACTACTCAAGATTAGAGCTTGGTGTAAAGAAGATACATCACTACCATCTAGTTTATGGAAGGAAGCATAGATTAAGCCTACACCCATTAGGAGCAAGGAAATTTTCTAAAGTTGCAAAGAGCCTTGGGATCCATATCACAAATGTATGGGTAAAGGGGGAGTGCATTACATTGAGGTGCACTATGATAGTGATGATGACGATGAGTATGAGGATGAGGCCTTAGATGCCTCATTAGATCATTCCCATTACTCTTGTGCATTTGAGGGATAGATGGATGGATAGGAGGATAGCACATGTTCTTTAGCATCCCTATCAGATAGTGTTGAGGACTCAACACTTCATCATAGTGGTGGAACTTGTGAGGATGCATATGTGTTGGCACCTGGTATGAGGTCATGTGTAGGGGATATTGTTCCTCCCATGGAGTTGAGCATGACATAGTCCTTACCTTCTAGGAAATTTATGATAGAAATTAAACAAGATGATATCAGTAGCATTCTGGATGCATTTTGGATGTGATAAAGGAGCCTTGTGTAGTATTGGAACACAAGGAACATATGGATCTACAGGTCTAGGAGGAGAGGCATGACTTGGAGCCAATTGACTATATACATACCTATCAGTTTGAGGAGAGCGAGTCACCTCTTTTGGATATTCCATTGATATATTAGGTTGGGGAGACCGACATATTGATGGGACACTTACTTACTAAACCAGTCTTCAATGACGAGGGTGATTTCCTTGTTGGTCGGGATGACCATATCACATGTCTAGATTCATCTGTATGGGATCCGAGCATAGATGATATTAGTAGGATGAGTGCACAAGAGAGGAATTTATTTGGAGGGATTATCTATCTTCCCAAGAGACCTTTCTTTGGAGGAGACAAGAATATATGCCCAATAGATGAAGACAGACCAGGCATATAAGACCAAGAGACCTTTCTTTGGAGGGATTATCGTATCGGTCGGTTACATTAATAATAAATAATAGGAAATACTATAAGGGATTTTTCGTAAAGAGTATCCAAGAAATGGGAAAAAGGTTCCTTTTACGAGCAATCCCCTCGGGGCGAAATGCCTAATTGAATACTTTGGGAATGGAACCATATAAAGTCCTTCGGGTTGGGAAAACTGACCATCATAAGCATGAAGGGTTATTATTGATGGCACTAGCTCAAGAGATCCTAACTTCTTCCAGACATTGGTGGACATGACACATGTGGATGCACCTTCATCAATGAGACAATAGTGAGTAATGTGATCCATATGGAGGTAGCAGTTGGTGATGGTGTGTAGTGGAATACAAGAGGACTCAATAAGATAGAGGACAGTGGGTAGTTCAGTGTATTATATCTTGAGGAGTTTGTCGATGGGGATTCCATTTTTGACATTAGCAGTGAGAGTCATGAGGTAGAACCTCAGCAGGATTGTGATCAGGAGTCACGACTCTTGACAGGACAACTAAGAGTCAGTGAGGACATGATCATGGAAGCCACTAGACGCATTGATGATACACACACAGTGGTGACAGGATATTGTTGGAGGGCCTCGATGGCACCTGATAGTTCATATGGGGGGCTTTCCATTGATGAATTCCAGACACTTAGAGAGAGTGGCTATGATGAGGGCCAACTACCAGTATTTTTTGATGGATAGAGATTACCTATTGGAGTTTGGCGAGATGTATCATAGGGCGCTGAGGGAGAAGGAGATTGAGGTGGACTGAATCACTCATGAGTTGGTGAGCACATTGGGATTCTTGTAAGGTGCACAAACAACCCTTCAGGAATCAAGGTCCAAATTAGAGGGTCTCCTTGAGGAGACTAGTCAGGGATCCACTACATCTATATCAACAGAGAGTTAGATGCTTACTCTAGCTAGTTCTCCAAAGGATGTTGGTTGGTTGGTAGAGGAGTGCTAGATGATGGAGGTGCATGAGGGATACCCAAGATCGTTCATGGTTATGAGGAGATATGATCAGAAGATGTTGGAGGATTTCCAGGTGTCACAGGGACCACCATTCATGGGTATTTCTGAGACAGTTGGTCATACACATACACCGTGGGATTACAAAGATAGGGGTATTTATGAGGACACGTCCATTTGGGTTCCAGGATTGGATGACATTCATGTATAGGTTGACCCAACAGTACACCTTGGATACATGATTATGCAGAAGGATACATTAACTTGCATGAGTATACAAGAGCATATGATGATGAGATATAGTTCACATGGGCAGGTAGGTGTGTGCAGTGGGATTTAGGGGGATGCATTGTATTGCAGGGAGGAGACATACTTAGTGTATCATGGAGATTCCTCTCCCTTGTAGAAATATATAGATATGGGAGATCACCTTCAAAATAGAAAAATTTATATGAGTGATGATAGAGGGAGAGTGATTGACCAGCAGTTTGTGGAGTTACCTATTGTTTTACCCGATGGTTGGAGTTTAGTGATGAGTACAGGCGATTATTCACCAACGGTACCAGTGGATGATATTTTTTTCAAGTCCTTGGGATTTACCAAAGCATATGATATTTCCCAGTCCTATAGACAGTTGTAGTTATTTCTGTTATCCTTTCCCGATACTTTCATTATTGATAGCAACACAGCGGGGGATAGACAGTGGCAAGGGACATGGAGAGTTGGTATCCAGAGACCACCTGATAGGAGTGACTTTATTACATACAACAGGATAGGGGAGGATCACCAGAGACAGACAAATGAGGCCTTGGGCATGATGGAGAGTATCTTTGGCCATGGGACAGAGGATATCTCAAAGGTTGATACAAGTTCATATTCTCATTGGGATGAGGATGGGGAGAGAGTAGATTTTCCTAGAGGGATTCTGACATTTATCAATATAGCACAATAGTAGTTAGTGGGGATTGGAAGTGGTGAACTTCCAATTTTTTCATGGGATTCAGAAACCCATTTGGTTGGTAGTTTGCTTCATCTTATGATGGTATGGGTTGCACCAAAAAGAAACATACTTCACTCTTGGAATGTTTTGAGAGGGCTTGTTGGTATTTATTCTATATGGTGAGACATGTTCTCTCTATTAATACCTGCAATCGAGTATGGCGGTAGATTTGTAGACTTTGGTTCCACAGGGATACCTTTACAGGTTAGGCTTCTTGATAGCATGAGGATCTAGGAGTGGGGGATCCAATATGTGTATGTTGGGTAGACAGTCATGATCAAAGTGGTACAACATTAGCATGATGGTCCCTTTTAGAGATTAGCATGGGACCCTAGGATTATACGGCTGGGCATTTCATTGACTGATGGAGGTGAGTGGATCCTTACAAGGGAAAATCATTTTGATTTTCCATTGAGATTCAGTGTTGTGGAGATCATGTCACTTGTTGGTGATTTTCTAAGGTCTTGTAGCACCTCACTGAGGAGGAAACACATTTAGTTAGAGGAGGCCATGTTAGGCTTGTTATGGTCATGGAGGTCAGACTCATTTCTAGTGGAGGTCGAGTGTTATTTTCAGGGGACTCTTGGTGTTGAGGTATTACATGACTATACAGTGAAAAGCACTATAGTTCACATCTTGATTTGGGATCCATGGATTGGAGTGCTTGGCAGTCCATAGTTTGATGGATTTGAGACCTGAGTAGAGCGGTTGATTGAGGAGTTGATCGAGGATCTATTACATAGGATTATTCCATCATGAGTGTTTGGGTATCATGCGTGATGAGCACTTGGAGGGGCCATGACTTTAGGAGAGCGTACTACATGTCACACAGGTGGATATGGGACCATGGTATCATGTACATATTGATTCATTTATTGCTTGAGGACAAGCAATATTATAGCAGGGAGGACTATAATGTCCCCATTTTTGGATGTTACAGAGTGGGATGCCTGCGAGAGTAGCCAGATGGGGGTAATAGTGAGTTCAATAGATATCAAGAGGTTTTATTGGGCCCGACTTGCATCATTCATCATATTTCATCATTAGGATCCATTCTGCACATCTTGTCTTTGGTTTCATTGAATTTCGACGATTTCCGTAATTTTGAGTTATTATGGAGCATATTTTAATTAAATTCACTAAGGAGGTAATTTTGGGCATAATACTTGGAAAAACCTCTTAGTGTAATAGCTCATCGAAATCGGGAGGAAGAGCACTACAAGATAATATTATGAGAAGTGACTTTCAGTGGTTGAAGAAGCCATAAGGATGAATAAATCAATTTTTAGAGGTAAAAAGGTTAATTAATTAATAAAGTGATTTAATTAAGGAATATTAAAAATAAAGTAAAAGTCACTTGGAGGGGGGATAAAAGAGATATAGGGGCCTCTATTCTATCATTATATTGATTATCATTTTGATGTCTGGATTCTTGTTAGAGAGCCCATGATACTTGGGGGTTTTGAAGGTTTTGATTGAACAAACCCTGGAGATCATCTCGATAGTGAAATATTCCACCTTTCCTGGTCCAATATTGGCCAAGGAGGTGAAATATTACTCCCTCTCCATTCTATCTCAGGTTCTATTCATTTCAAAGGTATTTTGAGGAAGCAGGTTGCACTTGTGGGGGTTTCCAACAGGTTGGGTGCATCATTGAGGAAGAGCAATTTTATTTGGCTTGGGAAAGTTAGATCTGCAGTAGCACTCACTCTAGGGTTGATTTATACCACCATATTGCATCTTTTCCTCATTGTTTGAGAGGATTCTTCATCCCATTCATTCTATATTCCATAGGGGCGAGTTTTCTCTTCATGAGGGTGCACTATTCTCAAGGGATCTAGTGATTTGGAGTGGGAGATCACTCCCAGTAGCTTGGATATTCATCATAGGGGTTTACTAACCCTCGATATACTTTTTTTCACTTGGTTTCAGTGGTTTAGAGATCATCTTCTAGGAGGCCAAATTTGTAGTGGTTCCTACAGCCAAAAAGGGCGCACTTTGCTAGAGAGGGAAGCACATACAACATGGGTTCTTGGATATCTTTTGTATTCATCTTGGAAGACTCTTGAGAGTTCATATCTCCACCATTCTATTGTATTTTGGAAGCAATATTAGCCACATACATCATTCTTCTACATGTATTCCAGATCTACTCCATTTTGTATGAGGTCATCTATATAACTAAATAAAATCATATATGAGGTATTTGTGGCTATTTCTTGTGTTAATTTTTCATTTTGTTTTGTATATGTCATTGTATATATTATTATCTTTTACTTGCAACAAACACAATCAAAAACATAACAATAAACCCTAGTGCAACTCAAGAAGACAAATCTGCAACATGTTTGACAAAATACCACAACTAGAAAACCATAAAACTTAACATGTTCCAAGAAAATATGTTTGGGAACATTACATAACAAGGTCAACTAGTAGAGTGACTCCTAGACCTCATAAGCCTTAATTTTTGGAAGGACAAAAAGCGGGAAATCAAGGGAAGCAAAGACAAGGAGAATATTTCAGGAATTATTTGAGGGAGTATCAGACTCTAGGGGAGGAGTTTCATGCAATCATGTATTTATAGGAATTTGGTACTATCAAGTACAGGAATAGGCCCAAGGAGTTAAAAAATGACCCCCATAGTTGGAAGCTTCACTATAAAGTGGGAAAATTATCCATCCCTTACTTTGATGGATCTAGAAAATCCATTTCTAGGGCGTGGGATAGAAGTTGGACACCTATTTCTAACTTAACCCCATGATAGAGACAAAAACAATCAAATATGACACCTTGCATTTGGATGGAGAATCCCATGAGTGGTGGTACCATGGGTTAGCCACATTGGGACATAGTATCATCACTTCATACTTGGATTTCACTCAGAGGTTGATGGATAGATTTGATAGGAAGGATCAAGAGACACATTTCAGGGAGCTAGAATAGCTTAGACAGACAAGCGCACCAGATGCCTACATATCATAGTTCCATAGGATTGCAGTTATGGTGATGGATGTATCCAAGCACCAGTTGATTATTTTGTTTATTGAGGGACTTTTCAAACCCCTGCGAGGTTGGGTTAAATCCTTCAAACCTTCTTCACTACAAGAAGTTATCATCATGACACGTGACATGGAGGACAGAGTTCCTAATAAAAAATATCCTTCTAAGTTGTCATTCATACCTCAAAAGAACAAAGACAAAAGGCCTCTTCAGAAGGAATGGTCTGGGAAAGATAGAGGGGATGAGGAGTTATAAAGAGAATTAAAAAGGAATAATTTTTGTTTCAGTTGTAAGGAGCCTTGGGAACCGGGTCATAGGTGCTTTGGAAAGGGTAAGGTACATTACATTGAGGTACTTTCTAATAGTGATGAGGATGCAGAGGAAGGACGTGAGCAAGACAACAAGCATTTAGTGTGACTATTTCCACTCTTTTAGGTGTTCCTAGATTTCACACCTTCAAGGTCCATGGGGTATTACAGGGACAACGTATCACAATTTTGATTGATGGTGGGGAAACCCACAATTTCATTGACTTAGCTTTGGTGGTTAGGATAAGCATTCCTACAATAGATTTTGAGGGGTTTGATGTAGTGGTTGCTGGTGGGCGTAGTATGTCATGCACACAAAATATTCCATAGTTGGATGTGATGTTGGGTAACCACACTATGACCGATGATTTTTATGTAGTTGAGATAGAAGACACTAATATCATATTGGGTGCTCAATGGCTTATTTCCTTGGGAAAACATTTTGTTAACTACCAATCCATGGATTTATAGTTCAGGGTAGAAAATGGTAGGAAGGTGGTTTTTAGGGGCATGTCCAATGGTGCTCATGGTATTGTTTCAGCACGGCAGATGAAGAGCATATTCAAGTATGGGACAAAGTACTTTCCAGATATTGATCTTTGATCAGGATATTAGAAGGTTGGGGACAAGGAGCTTGGCATGAAAGAGGAATTATATTTTGGCCATATGATCAATGCATAGGAATTATATTTTGGCCATATGATCAATGCATAGGAATTATGTTTTGGCCATTAGAAGGTGGGACTTCCAATCAACTAAAATCTGCAATATGTTTGACAAAATACCACAACTAGGTTTTATATTTTAGTTAATTGGAAGTCCCACCTTCTGGTGGAATATTCCAAGGATTGGTTTGCTTTTGAGTTAATGGATGGCCACATTCAGGATGATAGGTACAAAGTGGTGGCTGAAATTATCTAATACAGAGATAGAATATACTTAGTCCCCGAGTCCACACTTAGGGATTAGATCATGAGGGCTATACATGATACACCCTCGGCAGGGCACCTTGGGTACTTTAGGAATTACCAACAAATCAGAGAGGTTTTCTCATGGAAGGGCCTCAAGGACAATGTGTTGAGACATGTGAGTGAGTGCATGACTTTCCAACAAAATGAGTCAAAACATACCCATCCAATAGGATTATTTCAACCTATACTCATTCCAAAACAGAAGTGGGAGAGTGTGATGACAGATTTCATCACAGGCCTACCTGAGGTGTATGGCAGGGATTGTATTTATATCACTGATGATTGGTGGAACAATATAGCACACCTCTTCACAAGTCCATTAGAGTACGAGGCACTACAGGATGCAGAGTTTTTTTGGGGTAGGTGTTTAGACTCCATGGGTTTCTTGAGTCCATTGACATTGATCGAGACAACACATTTTTCAGTACATTTTGGCAGGAGTTGTGCCAATTATCAAGTGTAGAGTTGACTCCTAGTACTTTGTTTCCATCAATTAGGTTCATACAAAAACAAGAATTCAAGACTTGGAATATTTGGATTGTTATAAAAATAGGACCGTGAAGCAATAAAATAAAACAAATGCGGAAACAAAACACACAAGATACACAATACAATAGAGACACAGATTTATGTGGTTCACCCAATGTGGGCTACGTCCACCAGAGAAATTGCCAGGTCCTTCCTTTATTATTATCCAGCAAATGAAGGGATACAACCTACAAAAAAATTCGTTGTAACTTCATCTTCTTTCTCTCGCAGTATCCTCTCTCAGAATACAATACTCACCATAATGTATAGCCACAATACATTTCCCTCATAATAGATGGTTTCCTTCTAGGGAAAAAAACCCTAACATAATTTCTACCGTTAGATCTGCGACCTTATAATGAACAGTCCAGATTTACAATGAAATTACAATATACATTTACAAGGCAATTTTTCCTTCGGGGGCTTCGCCCTCGAACCCCCTAGACCCAGCAAAGGGGGTACCCCCCCCCTATGCACTCCCCCGCGTGGAAGAGTGTACATAATTCTGGGGTGTAAAGTCTTCATGGGGTATAAACACGGCTAAAAGCAAGGACCTCTGAATCAGGAAGATAATCAGGCTCCACAACCAACAATCTCCCACTTGGATACTGATCTCAACAACTCCACCGATGTTGTATATGCTAGACTCTAAACCTTCTTGGACCTAGAAAATTTATCATCTTCATTATTGAAGACCAACTGAAACTGAGCAGGAACTCAGTTTCTCTCTAGTTACTCCCTTTGTTAACATGTATGGAGGATTCTTTCTAGTGTGTATCTTTTCCAACTTTAGATGTCCATCTTCCAAGGTGGATCATATGAAGTGGTACCTCAACTGTATATTCTTAGTCTTTGAATGGAAGGCTAAGTTCTTTGCAAGATGAATTGCACTCTCACTGTCACAGTACAACCTGTTATTCTCATGCTTCTTTCCCAATTCCTCCATAAACCTTTGTAACCAAATAATTTCTTTACTAGCCTATGTAGCAACAACATACTCTACCTCTGTTGTTGAAAGTGAAAAAACATTTTGCAGTTTCGAAATCCAACTTACTGATGTTCCACCTATAGTAAAAACATACCCTGTGGTTCTCCTCCTGCTGTCTTTATCACCTGCCATATATGAATCGACATATCCCTGTAGAAAAGTGTTTGAACCTCCAAAACATGATGCATGAGTAGTAGTACCTCTCAAATACTTGAGAATCCAGTTTACTGCCTCCCAATGTTCTTTACCTGGATTGTTCATATACCTGCTCACAACTCCCACTGCATGTATAATATCTGGTCTTGTGCAAACCATTGCATAGATCAAGCTACCAATTGTTGATGAATAACGGACCCTGGACATGTATTTTATCTCCTCCTGTGTCTTGGGACACATTTCCTTAGTTAATTTGAAATGGCTGGCCAAAGGTGTACTAACTGGTTTTTCATTCTGCATTCTAAACCTCTCCAACACCTTCTCTGTGTACTCACCCTAAGACAATGTCAATTTGCGATTTTTTCTGTCTCTTGTTATTCTCATGCCAAGGATTTTCTTTGAAACACACAAATTCTTCATCACAAATGAATTGTCTAATTTCTTGTTGAGCATATTTATATCCTGCATATTAGACCCTACAACAAGCATGCCATCTACATACAATACCAAGATAATATAGCTTTTATTTTATAGCCTTTTAAAATAAACACAGTGATAAGAATGACATCTACTATAACCATGTTCTGTCATAAACCTACCAAACTTCAAATACCACTGCCTTGAAGCTTGCTTTAGTCCATACAAGATATTCTTCAACCTGCATACCAAATTCTCCTTCCATTTGTCCTCATACCCCTATGGTTGCTGCATATAAATCTCTTCCTCCAAATCCCCATGGAGAAAAGTTGTTTTTACATCTAACTGTTCAAGATGCAAATCTTCTACTGCCACAAGACTTAAAATAGTCCTAATTGAAGTCATTTTAACA
>ML854454.1:46740-61195 GCA_009831015.1 Picea engelmannii | reverse complement strand
GGGATAAACCTCCAAGAGGAAGATACAATCCTCCAATATCAAGAGAGAGTTGAACTCTCCATCCTTTCCCCTTCCTTCCACCCAAAAATATATGAGAGATAATAAAACTTTACATTAAATCATCACCATCAACCAATCATCACCTAGAACCTGATAATGTTTCCTGATACTTCTTCAATTTCTGAAATTCTTCAATTCTAGGAGTACTCTGATCCTTTAGACAATATTAATCAATTTATTCTCTGAAACTCCTCCAATTTTCACTCCTTCAATCCTCCCCAAAAAGAAGTTATAGAGACAATGATAGACCTTGTTCAATTATGGTTTATTCAGGAGACCTAACTTGTACAGAATGCCCCACACTCAATATTTAACATCAGATTCGGAAACTCGCACAAAAGAAACTAAAGTCCGTACTCTTTCCAATTAAATTTGTCCCGTGTCATTTGGGTTCTCTATGAATAAGTTATGATTGTTTTACCCGAAACACATGTTTATTGACTAGCTTCAGGACTGGTCACAAACCCTATCTTCCACAGAGTGTATCTCCATAATTATAGAAAATCAAGAGCTGAAATTTTTACCACAGGTACCTTGATATGTCTTGTCAATACCATAGAAATTTCACCATATTAATCATTCTAGAAAAACATTTATATCAAAAATGGTAAGATGACCTGAAAATAACATACCTTAGAACACATCACCAAAAGACTTCATCCTCCCTTGAAATCTGGCCTTCTTTACTTATGATTTCATCTGAAATTTGACTTGTGTATCAAATGAATGTATAATGATATTTATTTATACCATTTATGTCACTTCCTTTTAACATTAGGGCCGACCTGACAATTTCTTATTTTGTAATTCTTTTCTTTAATTATCTTCAGGGCCTACATGTACTTCCTTCTTCAATTCACTTTGTCATCTTCAAAAATTCACTTCTCCTCAACCATGAGGATCCACGTGACGTGCCACATACCACCGGAAACAACATGATGTATATTATCCATACATGGGTCTTGTATCTACATGTGCATTTTCCTTCATGTCCAAATACCTTCATCAATATTGCGGTCCAAAACCCATGACTAGGGTTGACATCAATGACAACAACCAATATTCCAACAACATAGGTATATTAGAGACGTTGATTTCGTTAGTGGTCGTCAGGATAAGAGAAGGGTCCACTTCAGTAGGATTTTTGAGAGACTTATTTAGGATGATCAAAGGAATATGGATGAGTGACCTCTGTAAATAAAGTATGGTTAGTGTGAATTTTCTTAAGTTCCTGATAGTCTGTAGATGCATGCGAGTTGGTCTTATGAAAAGTACACTAGGGCGCATTTCTAGGTGTGTATGGGGAAGCAAGGGAAACCATGGAATTCTTAGTATATGAAGGACTAGCAGTAGAAGTACCATATCAGTTTGGGGGAGAGGGGATTTTACTAGAAACTTTATGCTCCATGGCCAAGCCCCAACGAAAGGCCTTATCCAAGGAAGGAGACTCAAAGAAATCAAATTCACGAATGAAAAATTGTTAATAAACCAGAATTAAATTTGACAATCAATACCTCTTCTGGATATGAAATGTGTAGTTGGATGTGCAACTTGTAGAAGAAATTGTTGTATCTCTTTATTGACTGATGGGTGATTTGTCATAGCTGCAACCATTTGACAAGGAGGTTATGTCAATTATCTCGGAGGATAGAAGTAGTATCTAAGTGACTTGCAAAATCCCACCCACGTTGTAATGTGTGTGGGATTTTGCAAGGCACTTAGAGACTGCTTCCATGACCCAGGAACAATTCTCTAGCTGACTGTCCCACCATATCTGTGCAATTCCCTCTATTTCCAAACCAAAAATTTAAAGCTTCATGTCTTTTGTCATCTCAGGACATGTACGGAAGTATGCAGAAAGACTGTGAAGCCAAGAGTCAACATTCTCTCCATTCATTTGGCCCGCAAAATTCAGTAATTGGAAGTGCATATCACATTGCATGGGTGTTGGAGATATGCATTGTTGTAGATAGAGTGGCTCCTGGAGATCCATCGTTAAATCCTGAATTGGAAATGTGGCAATGAATGTGGAATCCTATGTAGATGAATCTCTTTGCGGAGGCATAATTTTCATGTACCACGGATTCCAATCTATCAATGGGTTTTTTGTTGAGAATCACTAAACTCTTGAGGGCCCTAAGAAGACACCTAGTACCCTGAAGAGGGCATGTGGAGAATGGTGAAAAATGAATGCATTGGAATCCCTGAGGAGGGCGCACTGGAAGTCCTGAGAATGACGTCTGGATCTGAGAAAAACAATCTGTTGGATGGTCTCTCTTCTGAATTTTGTGTCTGAGCAGAAGATGATTTGGATCCAGGCTCCGATACCAATTGATATACAATTCATATATGAAAAACACACAGAAAACTAAATGCGCAATGAAGATCAAAAATTAGATATCATAAAGAAGAGAAAATAGAATATACATGAAAATGGAGAAGAAGAATTAGAAGAGAAAATAACCATCACATTTATTGAGTGAGAGAGGAGTGCCTTCTATAAGTAAGGAGGCTTTTTCCTTCTCATTATTAATTGATTACAATAGAAGTTGCAACAACTAACTAAATTATTACAACAGTAATTGCTAAAAGTGCATTAAATGCTTGCAGCGGAAAGTATTGAAGTGAACTATTGTCTACAATAGAAAAAAATAAAACTGACTGCAACACTAAGTACAATACTAATTAAGGTGTTCCCCCTCATCAGGAATGGCCAAGGAAGTGGGGCGCACTTCCTGGTGGCCCAGGTATTTAGATTGGAGAAGACATTTTTCGAGAGCGATTGGCATGATAATCTTTGGTTGGTAACAACCGCCTCTTTATTTGTATGGTGTATCCAAGAAAGAAGGCATGATTTTTCCATCTTATTCATGAATATAGGGGATCGATGCATCCAAGAAATTGGTTTGGATTGGAGGCATGATGTTCGTATATATAAAAATGTTTCCACTATTAAAAAGAGGATTCATTCATTTATGTGAGGATAAAAATCATTTTGAGTACCTCAATCGACAAAGGGACAAGAATCATCCCTTCTATATTTCATTAGGCATGAATTTCCTCCGCTTGAACAACCCCATGCTTGATTCTGGGGCGTCAACAAATTTCATTTCATTGAAGGTGATGGAACATATTGATTTGAATACAACCTAACCCTATGGTAATGTGTGGTATTGATTCTAAAAGGGTCAAGGTTTTTGGGGTATGTGAGGACGTTGAGGTTTTTATGATTGATTTCCCACATATCAGCCTCCTCATGGACATTGTTGTGATAGATGTTCTATATGCTTGGGTGATTCTCCTATCAAGGAGTTGGTCTTCCACCCTTGGGGGTTTCCTTAGCATGATTCTTACCCATGCATACATCCCCATGGATGATGGTACCTATGAAATCTTGCACAACTGGGAAAAGAATGATAAAAATGTGATGGATCATAATGGCCATGATTATGTCAGTGAGTGTGATTATGATGTGCCTCCACAGATTATTGAGTATGATCCATCTGAGATACCCTTCATGCAGGAAGACTCCATATATATGTTCCTCCCAAGAACAGATGAATACAAAGAGAAACTTGCAAAATACCATGGGAAAGAGCTAGGGTCTATCCAAATTTCGAAGAAATAAGGTGAAAAACATGAAGAAAACATCAAAGGGATGGTCAACACAGAGCCTCCTTCATATTCATACATTGAGAGTATGTCTTGCATCAATTTCAGTGAAGGAATTCTTGCGCTCATGTGGGAAAAGAGAAATGGCAAGCCTAGGTATGACCAAAGAAATGACAACTCATGGCTTGGCCCTTACATCATCAAGAATAATTTCGATAAATAAAAGTACTATCTGACATCATTGGAAGGGAGAAAGATGCCATTACCAGTGGATGGATCTTTTTTCCAGCCTTATGTTCAGGTCGCATGACTTGAGGGCCCATGCCCCAGGTAAGTAGGTAGGTCATCTTTCTTTCCTTGCATTTGCATCTTGATTGCTCATATTAGTTTATATGCATTTCATATTTCATTTTTCTCTACTTGCATATTGATTTCATGCTTAGTTTAGAAACCTTTTTAAAAATTGTCAAAAAAATTTAAAAATTGTCAAAACTATTCTTTTCTAGATTAGTTTTCATTTGGATTTTTATGTATATGGATGAAGAATGATAGCACCACCCTAGATGCTTTGTTGTTTTTGTCTGATTTTTGGCAAGCACGGGTCCACTAGGAGATTTTACGGTTCTCATGCACTCCACAATGAGCACATGTCCCCAAGTAGGAGCCAAATGTTATCCCCATTTTACGGTATAGCTAAGGAGATTATGTCTCGAGTCCCTCAGGTTGCATATATGGAGTGTTGAGGGACTACATGAGAAACAATATCCACTTGCACAGATGGAGACCCTTATCACCACCACAGAGGTCAGGATATTCAAATAGCATCCACCACACCAGCTAGCTTCCAAGAGGCATTGGGCCTTGCTCCATGAGGTACAAGTCAGGTATTATGGGGAGTGCCATTTCAATATTTTAAACATTTTGAGTATGTTGTATCTTAGACTGATTTAGATTTCTTGACATATGCTTGGACATTATGCCTTTTTCCTTATTTCACCTTGGTGGTTCACATTGTTCCCTAGTAAGTGGTCTTCCTCAGGAATGGATTTGCTACTAGAAACTCCCTTGAAGAGACATCATACTGTTCCCAACCATACTTACCACTTTCCATCACTTAAACCCCCCATTTCCTTGTCTCTTGGGATTTTACATTGTATTGACTCAAGAAGGGGTTGTCCTTGATTCTATGGGAAGAAGGGGTTGAAGGCCCAAAGGGATTTTTGTTGGATAAAAAAGATAAAATCCTATATATAAACCTTTCATATGCTTCTCCCAGGGATCCCCCAAGAAAACAATGAAATGGTTCTCTATAAGAAAAGGGGGAACCACAAGAATAAATGATAGAATGATTAGGGGGTCAGTTGGATTATAGGATGTCTCATCACAATTCGATCTATCATGTTCATGTGTATATAGAGGTCTGACATTACCATCATATGGCCACCAAGACAGGGTAGTGGATCTCGGTTGCACAACTGAGAGAAATGGGGTCTCATCACAAGACATCCTTCTCATTTCCGTAAGATATTTTTGAGTGACATTGTCATTATCTGGACACCACGCCAGGATAGTGGCCTTCAAGTCATCCTTTAAAACATGAAAGAAACAAATAATGTCAAGAGGATGGGCTTGCAAAAAATGCATTGCAAACAAAGGTGCCACACACCCTATACAGAGGCAACCATGAATGAGACACTAAAATCCCTTGTATGTCATGAACCCCATGCCCAATGAATATTGATCCTTAACCACTTCAACTAATTCACATGGATTAGAGAGGCATCACTTGGGAACACTTGTTGACCTTGGGAAATATCTACCCAATAGGACACCTCGTCAACCCTCCCATATCCAAGCTTGGCAAGTCGCATAATGTCTTTGAGCACTTACTTGTTTGACTAGGTAACATTTGATGCACATGCTTGGGTCGCTCATTTATTGACTTTATTTACTCACCATGATACTATAACTTGATATCCTTGGAGGGCGTTCTTATCTATCTTTGTAGGACCTAGTTGGTAGACATTTATGGAGGAACAAGTCTAGCTAGGGCTTTCATGGGGCTTGAATCCCACAGGTTGGATGCCAAGGGCCTGCATGCCAAATGAGATATACATACCTTCGTAGGCCTAAAATATATTATGGAAAACATGAACTATCCCTTACATGCCAAACATTTTTCCTAGGAGAGGAAAAACATCACCTTTGGAGGATTGACATCACCTAGAGGGGTTGGGGTTTGGTGGTGAAGACATGGATCATTGACACATGGATGTTTTGAGGAGAAGAAGGAATACACTTGGCTAGCTGTCTCTCTCTCTCTTGTGTTATTTTTTATGGCTATCTCTTGGATTATTGGTTCATGGAAGTGATTCACTATCCTTGGATGACTATTCTCTTTCTATTGTGGTGGTTTGTCTTAGCTTTTTCTTTGAATTGGTAAGGTTTTTACATTGTGCTATAATTTGTTATTTCAATTCAAGTTTATTTGCTAGAAATAGGTGGGAAGTATAAGGGCATACACGCCCACCTCTTATTCTCCATCATTTTATGCTTACATGTTATTGGTTTAACAAGGGTTTTCTAAGAGAAGTATAAGGGCATACACCCTCTTAGCCTAAACTATAGCTAGAGATACTTTCATTGGGGAGTAAGAGGATTTACACCCCCAAGGAGGTAGTACCTCTAGATATTTCAATTCTTGACTCCATTAACCCAATTATTGAAGACACTAGTCATTTACTTGTTGCATTGGAGAAATAATTTTTTTCCTTGGTAAACATACAAATTTCAAGTTTTAAATTTCTCTCTTTGGGAAAGTGTTCCTTGAGCCTTTAGCTCCCTTGCCTCATTGAGGTGTACCCTTTCAACCACAAATTATTTATTCTGTTACAAAACTAACCTACAGCCATTAGGGCTGCAGAAAACTAACTCTCTAATGCTTAATAACTCCTAAACTAACCTTAGGATTTAGCCCTAACTTTGCCCTAACTCTCTACTAAGCCTAGCGCACCTATTGAGCTAGTTAGAGGTGGTTTCTTGTGGCTGATTTTTCTGTTTTTATGCTTGATTTTATACAGTTAAATGGATGATAATATCACTACAGTAACCTTTTGTTTCAACCTCCCTCTTTGTGCTAAAGTTATTTCTTAATCATCAATGAGTTGAGCTATCTTTCACTAGCTTGCCTCTTGTTTATTTTATCACATGCTTAGAACTTATATTGCAGCCTTTTCTATCTCTATTGAACTGATATATATCATTTATTTTTTTCTGAAATTAGGGACAACAAGATTTACTTGCTTTTCCAACAAACATATTACATTATATGCATTGGTTTCCTTGTGTCTCGGGCAGGTATTCACACTTGGTAGGTGACTCAACTTTGGAAACCCTTGAAACTTCCCAAGATTCTTTCCCAATCTCTTCATGCCAATTAGAATTAACCTCTAGGGATATCCATTCATACTTATCATTTTCCATCTCATTTCCCCCTAGGGTCATCGAGATTCCCCCTATTGGAACACCTTTTATTTTTTGAATAATCTCGTCATCAAAGGTCGGAGCTGCCTATTTCTAAGTATTGAGACGATACACCTAAGCCTAAAAAGTCAGATTTATTGATTTCGTATGTATCATGGTCATACATATATGAACCCTCGATATCCCGACACGCGAAGTGGCGAAGTTGACTTCAGTTTAATCACGGTTTTTTAACTTTTAAACATGGCTTATCACCGTTCATACATCGTTCTCTCAAGTTTTGGGAGTCACACCTCGAACGCCCTTTGAATGTCCGACATGCGAAGTTGCGAGTTTTGTTTAAGTTAAAACTGGTTAATAGCAAGAATAATGACTTTTAAGACATATTTAATCTTTGTTGCGATTTCGTGACTCGACGGTCGTTACCCCAGAAACAACACATGTGTAACTCCGATCCCCGAAGTCGTGATTTTCATTAATTAATCGGGGTTAATTAAAAGCTTAAGACAAATCACAGTTAATCAACCAAATCGCAATATCGTGATTTCAGGGTTCGTGGATTCAACGACTAGGAGTAAAATTATTCGATATTGCGAACTCTGAAAAAGGGATTAAAGACTAAACACACTTAACAAAAGGTTGAACTGAATTAATTAACACCTTAAACGACCTTCAACCCGTATGACCTATGGATTGATTTTTAAACGTTGTTTCGATCCTACCGAATCGTGAGTTATCAAACATTTATGGCATTTATTAAGAAATTTAGTGAGGTGACTGATAGTAGGATCCCGTTTTATTTATAAATCTTTCTATTAAATGATTTAAGCGTTTTGTTAGTAAGGACTCGCATAGAAATAAGTACTCAAAGAAAAAAGGTTTAAGTCATTATCTTAGATTTCTTTCCAATTTATGCAGAGCCAAGTTCACCAAGATAACCTTTGTCTGTGTTTCCATTTTCTGCGACAAGGAATCCAATTGCAAGGTTCTACATCATGGCTCCATGAAAAGCGCCCAAGGCAGTTGCTGAGAGTTCGGTTCAAGGTTCATATATTATTTCTAATACCTCACCTAGAAGTATCAATACTGTCAAAACATGGACGTATGTCTCTGACATTCTACAATCCAAGTTGATAGATTGTCCAGATGATTCCAGTGATAGCGAGAAAGACAACTTGTCCACCAAATACAAAATCATCGCTCAGTCAGAGATGCACAAGGTTTCAGCAAGGCCATGGATTTTTCCCTGTTATGATATGATCAGATGGGCGTTGGACCATGTAGACATCCCGACTAGAAAATTTTCAATGAGCAGAAGGTGGCAATTGGGACATTCATGTTGGTTGTGGAACCTGATTATCTTCCTGATTCAAAGTTCTTTTACTTTCAGCCATGTTTATACCCCATGAAGTATTTACACTAGAAGTATGTACACTCTTCCACGCGGGGGAGTGCAGAGGGGGGGTACCCCCTCTGCGGGGTCCGGGGGGGCTATCCCCCTGGCTGGGGGGTCTGGGGGTAAGCGGGCCCCCAACGGGGGTTCGAGGGTAGCGCCCCCTGATGGGGGTTCGGGGGCGAAGCCCTGGAAGGAAAAATTGCCTTGTAAATGTATATTGTAATTTCATTGTAAATCTGGACCGTTCATTATAAGGTCGTGGATCTAATGATAGATATTATGTTAGGGTTTTTTTCCCTAGAAGGCAACCCTATTTTATGAGGGAAATGTATTGCGGCTATGGTTGATGGAGAATATTGTATTCTGAGATAGGATACTGTGAGAGAAAGAAGAGGAAGTTGCATCGGGTTTGTTGTAGGTTGTATCCCTTCATATGCTGGATAATAATAAAGGAAGGACCTGGCAATTTCTCTGGTGGACATAGCCCACACTGGGTGAACCACATAAATATGTCTCTCTATTGTATTGTGTATCTTCTGTGTTTTGTTTCCACATTTGTTTTATTGTATTGCTCCACGGTCCTAATTTTCTAACAATTCAGACAAGAGAATTTACAGGAAATGTATAAATTGTCTCCCACACCAAACCTTACTCACAATGTCGTATTCTTGGAGCGTTTTAAAAAGAAGGAATGTGAACAATTAGGGAAAATCTTATTCAACCTAATCAAAGACTGGGTTTCACACCCCACAAAATTCAGGGCCGATACTAATGGAATTTATTCAATCTCATCATTGGTACCAAAATTCATGTATATAGCAATGATGGTTTGCAGACTGTATGGGAAGGAGGACACCTCTCACTTATTTCTCCCATGGGTACCACTTATGAACACAGTAGTAGAGGGAATTTCTTTCGACTAGGCCAAATTGTTGTCAGACAGTCTGGCCGATCGAATTACAGAATATCAAGCACAAAAGGCTAGCGGGAAAGCGCCCTTATTCTTCATGTTCGCTTACATCATGGACGTTATTTGCTTCATGACACCTTTTCCACTAATGAACTGGAGCTAGACTCCAACTAATGCAGAGCCTATTCATGTCTACCACTCGAAACTCTGGGAAGATAAAGCCAAAGAATTCATCTACAATATTTTCAACTGGGTAGTGGTGCCAATGCATGTCTCTATCTTCGGCCATCCGCCTCCCAGGATTTTAGATAACATCACGGGCAACCTGAGCAGCGTGGAAGATTGGTATATAGAAGCGGAATTTTCATATATTAGGTTTTTTGGCACCTCTGTCCCCCCATATGCTATGCCGCTATTCTTACCAGACAAGCTATCATGTCACGAGATTGCCAGGCAAACAGTGCTCGGTGGGATAAGCAAGGAGCTCAAAGGAGTATCGAAGAAGGTATGGCCACCTTTCCCCATTCACATTGGTACATATTCTTTATTAGATTTCGGCCATGCCAAAGCAGAGGCTACGGACTTGGAGGAAATGAAATTAGTGGACATTGAGTGTAAGAAACACGACCCTAATAAGGTTGTGAGTAATCACATGGCAATCTATGGGATGAAGAGATACGAACACGAAGACTCACCTCATGATGAAATCTTTCAAGGTGTGAGGTTCTACTCTAAATTATTGAGTCGGGTTCAATCTTTGTTGCTCGGTGATATGGCCGATTTTTATACATTCCAATAGAACAGGAGAAGTTGCCTCCTTAAAGTGATACAGGGCAGAAACTCACAACCTCTGAGTACACAACAAGCAGAAGATAAAATTGCAGTGGGTGTGAACCTTAGAAAACAAGAGACTCAGGACAAGCCAGAGGAAACTAAGATCTCGAATCAGGAAGAAGAGAAACACAACCAAGAAGAAGGAAACCCAGAGATAGTTACCAAGGAAATCAACAGCCCCATTGCATCCATCACTCCCTTACAATTCACAAAGGGGAACCCTGGTACAGAGTGATTATTCAAGGAGGACCTGACACCTATTTCTGGAGAAGAGTTGCCTCCTAATGAATTCTTCTTCAGTAATAAAAGGAAGGTCATGGTGAATCAAGAAACATACCAAAGAGTGGGCACAGTGGCTAAAAAGTACAAAATCCCGGTGGATGGGGAAGCCTTGGAAGAGGAACAATTCATCGATGAGATAGATGGAACATTGGGGGCTTACGCAACAACCAACCAATATTCATTCGGAACTTTGAGGGCACAGTTGAAACAAAAGAACCTATTGATTAGCGAGTTGGAGGCCCGGTTAGCAACAATAGAGACGAAGACCAGGGAGGAAGAAAACAAAGGTTTCAAGCAAACCAGAGTGACTGATCAACAGGAAATCGAGAGACTTAAATCCGACCTTGAGCAGATGCACCAGTCATCACAAACAAGCCA
Organism: Picea engelmannii; assembly: GCA_009831015.1. Taxonomy (NCBI): domain Eukaryota; kingdom Viridiplantae; phylum Streptophyta; class Pinopsida; order Pinales; family Pinaceae; genus Picea; species Picea engelmannii. The sequence goes on along the minus strand of ML854454.1, from coordinate 50,240 downwards.
AACGCAAGTAAGTCAACAGGAAGAGCAAATAAAATTGTTGCAGTCTAAATTAATTTATCTTGAAAACCAGGTCATAGACATAACAGTATTCCAATCCCAAGCCACGAAAATACGAAATAAGGTAGAAGTAGCTCAACAGGATCTACTTGCCAAAGTAGAAACCATACAGAATCATTTCCATATGATAGAACAAGCATTGGAGGATATCTCCTCGAGAGAAAGAGAAGTGGCAGCAGCTCAGATTGCTTTCCAAGAAGTTGTTATAGCAACAATGAAAGAAGAGATGGCCATCAGTTCTAGGTTGTCTATCCCAGATCAAGCCAAAGGTAACATCCTACTGAAGGCATGGGAACATAATATATCCGAGAGTAGAAAAAGATCTAAATAAATGAGAGATGCTTGTGAAGAAACATGCGTCTTGATAAAAAAAAAATTGTTAGATCTCAATAAAGAAAGTAGTGTTGGAACACTGGGAAAAACTAACATAGCCAAACATCTGTTGGATATCAAGGAATATGAGGAAAAAGGACAAATTGAATTATCCAAGGTAATTTAGGTCAATATCGCCCAAGTGGATAAATGGTTGATAAGACCAAGCTTGCAAGTGTGGTCTATCATCACGGAAGATCAAAAAGTAGGAAAAAGATTGCCACAGTTGCCAAAGGATTGTTACACTTTCGAGGCGAATAGTCAGGTCGAACCTTCCAAGTTGATAGCCCAGTTGGTAGAAAAATGTGTTTTTTGTATCGAGCAGGGGAAAGGGCAGACTTCTGGAGGCAAGTAATGGCAGACGCTAATCCCATCCTATTTCTGGAGCTAGAGAGAAAAATAAATAAAACTCCCTACCCATGTGGAGGAAGACAAAAGACAAGGAAGTGAAATGCTTCATTTTCCATTTGTAACCGAAATTTTTAGAACGATCGGAATTCAAAGCATTTTAAAATTTTGTATAAGTATAATTTTGAGAGAAGAAGCAAGGGCTTTTTTCCTTTGGTCGATTGTACCAGAGAATATCTCTTTCACCAGAATTAATACAAGGCAGATCGAAGACTCTTTTTTTCGTCAAGACTGGGTTATGTGTTTATTCAATTGTTTTCTCATTTCACATCATTTCTCGTATATGTCTTTAATGAATGCTTAGCTGCAATTTAGTACAACTTCTACTGTGGTGGTCATTTTTTTTTAGTTATCTAATCGTTTACAACTTTTCCTCTGTATCGACTATCAGCAGGTACAAGACCTATGAATTGTTTAGATTTCTATATCATATGCTTCATTAAAGTTTTTCTTAATTATCTTCTTCTTATGTCACAAGGTGAGATTCTTCCCTAATTGATGCCTCACATTGTTCAACAAATCTATACTTTCTTTTGCTTCATGTATGGTTTTAAATTTTAAATCAGTTACGGAAAACAGCCTATGATTTCATTATACTATTAATTCGATTGTGGGATTCTTTCTTGTATAATCTAAAGGTGAAAAAACAACCAACGCTTGACAAAAAATATGTTCCTTTACGACTGTCCATGTGGAACGACAACCCAACTTTTAACCCGGTCTCTCAAATCAAACCAACCTCGCTTTAAACCTTTTCGATACCATTCTGAAAACTGCTACTACCCGGACCGAACTTGAACATTCATGGGCAGCCATTAAACGGGATATAAACATTTGGGAACAATTATAAGCTAGACCCAAACAACTTAGAAACCAACCTTAGCTTCTTTTCCCAGTTGTTTTCTCCAGTTACATCTTTCACACTTTTTGGATGCCTGGACTCGGTGCTTTATAGCCTTAAGTACAGACTCTGGAAAAACACCCCCCTTGAGGTGAATACCTCACCTCTAAAGTGACGGGGAAACCTACATAAGGTGACATTGGGTAGGTGCCCTCCTATTTTTCACAAATTGGTGGTTGGGTCGGGATTTTCCCAACCTAAAACTTGTGTTAATTTTAAATTGATTTCACTTGAGATTTTCAATTTATGTCTTGTTTTCATTCATTACATTTCAAAGTGTGTTTTGTTGGCATTAATGGTTAGCATAGACTAGAATAGGCTTTGACCCTGCATTTCTTGTTCTTGCATCTCTAATTTTACAAACCCTTGGGTTGACATAAAATGTAATTGAAATTAACATATAATTTACCCAACACAAATCCCAAGACAAGTAGTTGAAATTGGCGTAACAACGAGATATCCCACCAATGTCACCTTAGTGGGAAATCCCCACTTTTAGGGATGGATGGAGGTACAGCCCAAGGGATGAATCCCTGGTGACCTAAAGGGATGGGTAAGCTAAGGATATGGTTAAGGTATACCCCCCTCTCATTGGTCACCTATGTCACAAGTTCTATGTCTGAAAAATTGAGGAAAAGAAGAGTAATGGTGTACCTCCCCAGAACAAGAAAAATACAACATATATAGAAATTTCCAAGTACAATTGTGATAAAAAAACCTTGAAGACAATAGAAAATGTGAATAAGCAGTGGCTGAAGTAAAAATGCAACAAATTATCAGTTTACAACAACAATTAATCTTTTGTAACAATCACGAGAAACACTACTCAGAATAGCATGAAAATACAATGAAAACTTAGCATTTATTCCATAGATCAATTAGCACTTTCCTAGAGAAATTATTGAGTTTGTTAAGTCAATGTTAGTAGAGCCTATGCAGCAAATTACAAGTTTCAAGATGGTTGTAGTAATATATTTGTAACAACAGCAACACAATTAGTCAATTTAGCTAAGCTAGGGTTAGAACTAGTTAGTGAAAGATTTAAAGAAAAGAGTGTAAGAGTTGTTTTGATCAATTCCTTTAGCAAGAGAGAGTAGAAATCAATGCCTTTTAGGCTTATGGAGTCAATTATAGAAACAAAATAACTTGGAGAAACAATGATAATAGTGGTCAAAGGATAAAGAGATAAATGCTAGAGGTGTTGGCACTTCAAGACCTCAAGCATTCAAGTCTCAAATATGAATTCCACTAGAGCATAAGCACTTTTAGGCCCTAGCGAATCCTTCTCTCCTTGGACTATTGAAACATATTATGAAACAAGCTGCTAGAATAGGATTCCAAAAGTACTAGAACTTTAGGGCTTTAAGAACCTAATCTAGACAAATATTTTCTTAACAATTTAACAAGTGGAAAGAGCTAGAGAAGGAAGAAGCACCTTATGTCCCTTCTCCTAGGATTTCTTAGCAAGAAATTTCATAATCTTAAACATGAAAAAGTAAAATATACCATAATCATTCAAAGAATGAAGAGAAATTGGAGATTTTACTTCACCAAGAATAATCAAGCATAAAAAACACCAAGTTGCAGAAATTTCCACCCAAAATAATAAAAAAGCATCAAAAGCATGTACTCCAAGAGGTGCGCCTTAGTAAATTTCAGCCAATAGCTCCAATAGGGTGAAAATTTCAGACCTCCCCTCTTGTGAGAGGAATGTTATCATGTATAAATGAATTGAGTCTAGCCATATTTATATGGGAAATCC
>ML854454.1:17717-39715 GCA_009831015.1 Picea engelmannii | reverse complement strand
GCATCAAAAATTTTATGATTGAGAACAGAGAGCAGTTTAGAAATTCAAAAAAAAAATGAGATTTTCTTTGTTTTTGAACAGAAAATTCTTATTGAAGACCATTTACAGAATTGAATTTAAACAGAGTCTGCAAGTTTAAAAAAATTTGGTCAAAGAATATGCAGGGTTGAAACTTTTGACAAGGATAGACCTCCTTTTTGTATAAACAATGAAATATTTTAGGGTCTTGCTCTTAAAAATTGAAAGAATGGTGTCTAGGTATGAACCAAAGAAGCTTGATACATCAGAAATTCATAAGGATTGTATACAAATTCTTGAGAAAAAACAATGGATATCTTTCTTTGAGAAGTTTGATGAATATTATGAGGAAGTTTCCTTAGAATTTGCTCATTCATTTGATGGGGAAAGGGCTATTGTTGGAAACCTTACTATTAGAATCTCTGAAGATATAATTGCACATGTCACTGGACTTCCTCAAACAGGGGAAAGATATTTCAAAACTAAGAATTTTAAAGATAAATCATGGGCATCTTTTATTTCCAGATCTAGGGTGGCAGCAGTCAATTAGAATAATGGAATCCCAAGGAGTTGGTTGATTCATCCTGGGGATGAATTAGCCTATCTCATACAGAAGTTTATAACTTGTGAAGGAAGATTTAGCATTATCTACCTATATCACATCAAGCTGCTACAACATTTAAAAGGTGACTGTGAAATTAACATGCCCTACTTTCTACTACAAAGCCTTTCTAAGATGGCTAAGTCTGTCCAAAAACAAGGGAGGAATACATAAAAGAGTCTATATCATTGTGGCTTCATTAAAATGATCATCATACATAAGCTACAGAAGCAGAACTTGACTTGGCAGTAGTTTATCATTGGAAATGGTTTTGAAACAATGGAAGAGGAAGAAAAAGAGGAATAAATCTTGGTTGTGACCGATGATGAGGAAGAAATACAAAACCCCAAGGCAACAAGCTCAAAACAGCCTATGGGAAGGAGAAGAACAAGAAGCATGGTGAAAAGGGAGAAAGAATTTGAGGAAAAAGAAAATATTTTCACCAGATATGAAAGGAAATCAAGAAAACGCCAACAAGTTCAAAAAGGACAAATACAAGAAAGTGATGATGAAGCACAGTATGCACATATTCAGACTCTGGAGGCACAATCATTGGAAAATGATGATTTTGAAGGACAAGAAACTTCCACATATGAGCAAATGAGAAACAATTGATTAAATATATGAAAGATGAAACTCAAACTCCACAGACAGTAGAACAAATAGAAGAAGTAGCTAGTGGGTCCACATCAGAACTTGATAAGAAAAGCAAGAAAATAAAGAAAATGAAGAGAAAGATCAAGGAAATTGAAGTCCTGGAAAGGTACATAAAAACAGAGAACGAAATGTTAAGGACTCAAAGCCATAAAACACAGGAAGAGAATGAAACCTTGAAGAAAAAGAATAAGAAGCTTCAAAAGAAAAACAAATTAATCTTCAAACAGGCCTATAAATCGTTTCAACGGAAGAAGGCATATAAAGAAAAATATCAAAGAATGGAAGCTCTTCATACAGCTCAGGTTAATGTGGAGACATTATTGCAGGCAGCAGAGGTGGTAGAAGATCATTGACAGAGGTTCAATAAAATTTTGTTTTTGTGCATGAGGACATGCAAAGTCTTCCTCTTGGGGGAGATGTCGAGTACATTTTTATGCTTCTTTTCACTCTATAAACTATACTTTTTCCTACACAACCATCCATTTTGCCTCCATATCATTCCATATTTTCCATAAAAATAGTTTATGCAAGGTACATTTATCATTCTTTATCTTAAGAACTGAATTTTTGAATTTTTGGCATTAAAATTAAAAAATTATCAGAAATTACAGGATTTGACTAAATCCCGTAATTGCTCCTAGGTTCGTGTACTTGTAGGACAGCTGGGTGAAATATGAGACTTGGGTCATGATCCTTGATGTACAAGGATGGATGATTACCTATCATCTTCGATATCTGAGCTTTCCGGGTGTTTGGTCAACGTTGCTCAAACAGGGCCACTTCAGCAGAAAATACCCTGTTTTAGCATAAAATCATGGATAGTTTTAGATTTTCTTGGGATTTGTTCATATTTTATGGATCTAAAGGGGGTATTCGACATTCCTAGTATATTTTATGGATCTGATCATGATATTTAGGAGATTTATTAACATTATTAGTTTCAAAACTCTTGTATAAATACTCTAAGACATAGACTAGTATGGCACCCTTGATGTGAATGAAGAAACTTTGGAATTTGCAATCCTGAGATCAATTCTGCGTTTTTGTTCTTGATAATGTCTATGATATGATGATGTGAATGCTACTGGAAGTTCCTTCTTAGCTGAGATGACTCAAGTGTACAAGTGAAGCATTGGGGGCCCCCTTTGCCTTACTAGTACACTCTTCCTTTATGTTCTTTTCAAGTAATCTTTGATACATGTTTTAGATCAGACCTTGTTGTAGATGAGTTTTATTCATATATTTGTTGTAGCTAGATGAATTACATAGTTAAGTAATATGCTTAATGTTTCAAAGCCTTACTCATGTTGTGAATGATTTCTTGAATAACAATTCAATGTGTGGTTTGCTTTCAAGCATTAGGATGATCATAAATTCTTTTTGAGTTATTTACACTTTCAGTGCTTTTTATTTAACAAGAATTGGTGAAGATTTCTAATGAATGAAAGAAAACAATGAATGCATCTCTTGAATAAGAGTTTTGTCTTTCTAGCATTGATAAACCTCTGAGCTAGTTTTTGAATGTCTCTTTGAATGTTTATTGTTGATCAAATGCCCTTTAGGAAACAATTGTTGATTGTTGTTGTGAGATCTATGAAAAGGACTTATGAACAAAATCTTAGCATCTCCTCCATATTCATCTCTTAGAATAGGTTTTGGTTTATTCCCATTGAAAGAATAAAAGTTATCTCTAAGTCCATATATTTTGGATGTGCCTCTAAGTCTTACAAACATCGGATTGACAAACATTTGCACTCTAATTTACATCAATAGATTGGAGCCTAACAGTGATAGCTCTCTATCTATGTCTGTCGGAGTACCTCCAAAGGAAACGACCTCATGTGCAATGGTGATCACTAGCCTACCCCAGACGTGGGGTCTCTATATACATCCTTGGGCTCCAAAGCCCCATGAAGGTTAGAACAAGTCATCTCCTCATGAATACATGTCCATTGGGAAAGGTCTTGAAAATAAAAACATGTATGCCCTCCAAGGGTCCATAATTCACAATAATCATGCCAAGTAAGCCACATCTAATAATTGAAACACCCGAACATGTGCATCGAACCCCCTTTTTCAAACTAAAAAAATGCTCAAAGATCTTATACAATTTGTCAAATTTAGGTGTGGGAGGGGTGTCAAGGAATCCTATTGGGCCAGTCAATCCCAAATTCAAAGGTGTTTCCCAATGGAAACCTATCTAAACCATGTGTGAGTATGTGGTGGAGTGGGGTAAAACCTCTAGGCATGGGCTTCATGACACACAAGGGTTCGTATTGTCTCATTTATGGGTGCCTTTGTAGAGGGTGTGTTGCAAATTCATTTTAAATACAACCTTTTTCCAAGCCCATTTATTGTCATTAATTAATTAAATTCCAAAAAAAATGGGTACTATAAGACATGGAAAGAAAATAGTACAGCAACATCACTTGAATCTAGAGGTACACAGAGTGCCATATGTATGGAAATAAAGGGACACCTCATATGTGTACACACCAAGCGAGACATCTATATAATGTGATTTTTCTTTTGTATATTTTTCATTTCTTTTAGGAGAAATGTTTCATCATTCTCTAGACCTCTCAGGAAAGCATCTGGAAGGTTATGATTTGGATTTTATCTTTTTCCAGCTACATTTCCCTCTAGGCCTTCAACCCCTTCTTCCCATGAAATTAGGTACAATCCCTTTTTGGTTCGGTGCACTCGAAAAATCCCAAAAGATGAGGAGATGAAATGGAAGAAGTATGGAAAGTGTTAAGTATGATCGAGAATGGCACAATGACTCTTCAAGGAACCCCCTAGTAGCACCCTATTCCCAAGGGTGACCAACTTACTAGGACAGAATGACACCCACCAAGATTAAATAAGGAAAAAAGTATAATTTCCAAGCAAACGTTATGTAATCAAGAATTAATTATTTGCAACATATTCAAATGCTTCAATTATTAGGGTGACACTTACCATGATACCAGAAATATTACCTCATGAAGCAAGACATGTTGTCCTCTAGGGCCAGGCTAGTGTGATGGATGTTTCTCTACTGTCGTTGATGTATGGTGGTGCATCAATGAATAGGAGGGGCCCTACGGGGCTATGCTAGTCAATATAGCTCTCGTCACTCCATTTATGCTACATGTGGGCCTTGAGACATGATCTCCATAGTTACCCCTAGTGCGAGGGGGTAACAATCACAACAATATTCCATTAATTAGTATTATTATACAATTGCTCCCTTATTTTTTTTTTAACAAGAACGGGTAATTTATTATATATAAAATATGGTTGTAGCAAAGCTAAAACCAACCAGAGAGTACATCTTCCTTAGTTCAGAACTTCCTCAAAACAATAAAGTTTCAAAAATATTTTACATATGAAGAGAGTCATATCCTCAGAAGAATTTTAGCCTATAAACAGAGAAAAAATTCAAAAATGATATGTGAAACTTGTCTAATTAAGCTTAAGTTTTGTATATACGAGATCTTGAGTACCATCTTGAACATCATATGTACGTGGTTGATGTTTTGGTTTCTCCACTTCACAGGATGCTTGTGAGCCTACTTAGGGGATGGTTCATTTTTGAGTTGTTACTCAATGACCTTATTGTGCTCCTTCCAACATTTGCTCTAAGTGTCGATCGACTCTCCTAAGCACGATTTCCATTTCTTTATCTTATCTTTCCTCCCTCTCCTACATTGCTTGTTGGAGTTGTGATTGAAATTGACATGGGTTTGTAATTTCATATTTCTAGTGTTCTACTTTGGATTTGAGTGCTTTAATTTCGTAAGTGTTTCAGTCACAAACCATCTGACATTTTCGCCACATCCTTAGAAAGTTGTTTTCCTGTGAATTGTTGTGTTGATGTTGCAAGAAATGTAGGGTGTTCCAATGTTGGAGGATCCTGGGAATTATTGTTTGAACACCATGCGTAATTTTGCTAATGAACTCTATCCATATGAAACCCATCAAATAATGTGTCATGGGATTTCCAACCTCCACACCTCCTGCGGTTTTCAACACTAACTCTTGTAATGATGACTGCAATTGTTGGTTCCGGTCCTCTAGTACTATCGATATGACTTGAATGAACGATTTCCTCATTGTAACATCAGGTGGGAGGCCAGTCCCACATGCATAAATTTGCGTCAAGGGATGAATTTTAGATGCCTGTGTGAGAGTAAGCAGTCTCATTTTCTATGTGATGCATGTGACTCCTGGAGGTGGTTCAAAGTGTAATCGTAATTCTTATGATGTGTTAGTGTGGTCAAATGAATCCTGTGATTTAGTGGAGAGAGTCACATCGCCCCCTCCCTTGAAATATTTTGATTTTTCATATCCTCCCATGCCTAATTTTGGATTTTTATTTACTCCATTTGTCAACATGGTTGCTTCTACTTTGCTATGAAAAGGATTTTTTTCCACAACCCCTTCTTCCATATCTCTAAGGAAAATAGAAAATCGTGGTTACCACATTGTCCTTTAAGTCCCCTTGATGCAAATATTTGGCTTCCTTTGCCAATTGATCTGCCTCCCGATTTTGTTGTTGTAGTATGTGAAAGTACTCCACTTAACGAAATATTTTTTCATCGAGTTTTTATTCTTTGGTATATTCCTTGTAGACTGAGTTGAGACTTATGACTAATTCCTTTAAGTCCTTTTATCACCAATTATGAGTCTCCTACCACTATGATGCTTTGAAATTTGTCTTGGGGTATTAATGTCAAGCCTTTAAATACCACCAGAATCTCTGCTTGATTGTTTGTTTTGTGGCCTAAACCCCATGAGAAGGTATGTTCTTTTTGTCCTCCAGGGTCATATATGACCCCCTCCCTGCACTTTTTTCTCCAAATTTCTCTCTTAAATTAGGAATGACTTCCTAAATTAATTGGTATTGTTATCGCACAAGTTGTAGGTTTGGAAAATCCCGACCCAACCACCAAATGGTGACAACTAGGAGGTCACCTACCCAGTATCACCTTAGGTAGGTGTCTTCGTCACTTTAGAGGTGAGGTAGTCACCTCAAGGGGGGGATCTTGATGACCCTAGGGGGAAAAGGGATGTGAAAAATGGAAAGGAAAGAAAGAGGTCCCTATGGTCAAAGATCTAGATGGAAAAAGGAAATCAAAGACGAGTCTCAAGTGGTTTAGAGGTTGCCAAATACTTTGGTGAATTGTAGAGATGTTGGTACCTACCCAAGACACAAGAAGAACCACTTTGCAATGATGTATGTTAGTTGGATAAGAAATTTAAGCTTGTTGTCCCTAATTTGCAGAAATAGATAATAGTATATATCAATAAGAAATAAGTGTTATAGCTTCTTAAAGGATTGCTTAAAGTCAAGTGAGATATGCTTGAAACAAGCAGATAATGACTAGAGAAACTTCACAAATTATAGTACGATACTTTATCATTTAGTTGTCGTTGTCATAAAAATTGCATGCAGAAGTATATTTGGAAAACTTATGGCTGAATCAATCTTTTTATGACAGCAGTAAAATCAGCCACCAAAATCCTCAAAGAAGACACCCAAAAAATGCCTTAAACTTAGTAGAACAAGTTAGAAAAATTTTAGCAAATTTTGGCAGTGAAAGCACATGTTAAGAGTGACTTTATATTAGGGTTTCTACAGTGAATTTATCATCCTTATAGTTGTAGAAAACCAATCCCTATATCAGAAATTTTACCCTACAAAAAACACTTGTAATGAGCTCAAAAGGTGTGCCTAGGTTAGTAGTGGGTGAGGGAAGATTTTTAGGCCTAGTCTAGGGCTAGTTTAGGAGCAAAAAGGGTTAGTAGGCTAGGATTAGAGAATCCCTAATGGTTTTAGGTTAGGTTTACTACAGAAGCAATAATAGTTTGGATAAAGAGGACTCCTTAAGGAGGCAAAGGATCCAAATTCTCAAGGAACACTTTCCCAAAGAAAGAACTTTAAAACTTGAAATTTGTGTGTTTTCCAAGGTGTTGACACCATTTTCCACTTCTAAATTTCCCTCCCCTTTATATCTTCCCAGCCTATTTTTTCCATTTATTTTCCCTCTTCTATACTTGCTTGAATCCCCATTTTCTTTTCTCCCTTCTATTCTCCCTTTCTAGTTACTACACTTAGTCCTTTTTATTTTAGGCGGGATCACAGGTTGGCAAACTCGCAGGTCCTCACTTCCATTCATATTCCCATATCATGAGTCCAACCAATCGTATATATATCCTATACCTAACCATTTCTGCAATCGCGGGTTCCCGGGTTCGCGAGTTCAAGCTTTCATATCCTATGTTTCGCGACATCCATTTTTCACCCAAAAGATTTGTGATATACATTTCCACCATCGGACCCCCGAGCTTCTAAGTATTGCATATCTCCTATATTGAATCTGATAGACTGCATTAAAACACTTAGCCAATTTTTGAGCTTTCACAATCACGGGTTCGCGAGTTCACATAATTTCCCAAATCCTAATTTTCTCTCGTCTGCCCCCGCCATCCTAGTTTTTTTCCCCATACACATTTAAGAATGGTTTAATGCTACTAACTCATCATGCAAGTTTCGTAAATATCGTCATTAATACACGAAGGGCTTGAGGAGATTTTCTCATTAAAACTGCATTAAAGCATGATCTGACGAAGATTATATTGTGGTTATCTCTCTCAAGTGCTCATTGCAAATACTATCTGGGTTAAAGGAACACTCTCGTCAACTTATGGCCGCAGCAGCTCGATAAAAATTCTGTGGAGATACTTTGAATATTTTTGGATGAGAGGACCATACCTTTCAATGGTCTAGATTGTATTCTTAGTATTCATCCCCTTCTTCTCATAAGTGATCTGGATGTCCGAAATTTCTCATGCAGGGTGTCTCCCTGAGGTTTTCAACTACAAGGAACTGGTGGCCTGGTGCGCTGAGAAATATATACCAACTCAACAAATTATTCAAATTCAATACCATTCTCCCATCTCTCTTTCACCTCAAGTGTTCCGTAAGATGTTGAAACTACCTGAATCAACACTTACTTTCAAAGGAGAGGATTGCAGGGATTTCCTGAAAAATCTTGACAACGACCTGAACCTCTTGCCTGAGTTCTTGGAGAATCTCATGGCCATCCTTGAAGATATTACCAGGTTGCAGGTCAACTTGCACAAAAATCCCTTTCGAGAAATTGCTTGGTTATTCACTAGGGTGACAAGCCAAGAAAATACAACCAACATTTCTCGTATGATTCTTTATATATTATATTTTACTGTTAAGGAGCAAGACATTTTCGATTGGGGAAAACAGATTTCCATTTAAATCTATTCCCAATTATCACGGTACAAAAAGGATAAGAAATTATTTATGTCCTCTTATTTGGTGTTTGCGATAGCATATTGTTGTCAATTTCCTAAAGTATCTATCTGCAAGAAGGTGAATTGTGAATTTGACCCAGTTACCTTCTCGTACCAAGCATTGTGGAGACACAAAGCTTCCTTGCATTTTTATGAAGTTTTCAATGATTTTGTCTCGGTTTTTAAAGTATCGTTGTTTGGAAAATATACCCCCAAAATATCTTCCCAAGAAAGTAAATTCCTAGATAAAAAGGGGACATTGGAGCAAATGGAAAATTACAATGTTATCAGGATTTTCGGTTCTAAGGAAAATCCCTCCTATCGTCTATGCCATATATCCGAAAAAATGTTTATTACAGAAGTTGAAAGGAAATATAATTTATGGCTGCACTTTTTTCATGAGAAACGAAAAAATCAATTCATATCCTTGCCTTGGAAAAGTGGAGATTTTATATTCACAAATATGAACAAAATCGATGAATTTGCAAACCACTTCCACAACCTGAATCTCAAATATGTTGAAAAGATAAAAGGGTTTGACCCTAATGGAATTTTTGTGGAACACATTTTAGCAGTGGGATTTAGCAATTCATTTATACATATTGTTCTAAGAGAAGAAGAATATAATAAATTAGGTGCTCCTACTCACAATGTTGGTGTCTTGGAAACAATACTCAATACAAATGATTTTTACAAGAAGAGAGGAAAGGGTCCCAACGAGAAGAGTGCCCAGTCCCCAACTGTTGCTCCTAATATTACAACATCTTGGAGCAGTTCTCCAGCAGCCCACCCATCTAGAAAAGTGACCAACAGTAGTTTAGGTAGAGGAGGAGACAAGAATCCCCCACCAGGAAAAATTGAAATTTTGCACAAGATTCCTCAAAGAAAAAAGAGCAAAAACGTAGTGCAAGAGGAAGAAGACCAGTGCATAAAGAATGATATCAATATCTTCTCCCTTGAAGATATGGAACTCGAGGTAGAAATCGAGAAATGTTTCCCCCATTGGACCAGTCAAGGAACACGGCCCAATAGAATCTGTCTTTGGAAATCATTGAGAATGAGACCTTCAACGAAGAAGAGTCATTTGTTTTTCAGAGCGTTGTCTTTGACAGGGAATCCAAAAAATTGATTATTGAGAAAAGTGATGTAAAGAATGAGAAAGGAAAATCTCGTTCATAGGTTGACCTAAGAGATATGCGTCCTTCCCATATTTATATAATTCATAGAGAAAATGGTGATGCATTGGACGACTCCATTGGTGGTCTCAAAGCGGAAAATACAAAGTTAAAGTAAAGGATCAAGGAATTGGAAGAGACCTTAATGCCTCTTACACTTCTTGCCAACCCTTTGGCAATTTTTGGACCCACCACGCCCACTGCTAAATTAAAAGGATCCTCAAGATTACTTGCATCAGCCAAGAGATATGTGGATAATAATATCAAGAAAATAATGGCATTGATCGCAGAGGCTTGGAAAATTTCGAAAAACATGGTTTATTTTGGCTCAAGGGCGCATGCCTTCCATGAGTACTTACAAGCCAACCTAAATAATCAAGAATTTTTTTACCTTGATGTTGTCGTACCTTAAAGGATTGCTTAAATTCAAGTCATATATGCTTAAATTCAAGTGAGAAGCTAATTATAACTGCTTAAAGGATTGCTTAAAGTCAAGTGAGATATGCTTGAAACAAGCAGATAATGACTAGAGAAACTTCACAATTTATAGTACAAGACTTTAGCATTTAGTTTTTGTTGTCATAAAGATTGCATGCATAAGTATTTTTGGCAAAATTATGGCTGCATAAATCTTGTTATGACAGCAGTAAAATCATCCACCAAAATCCTCAAAGAAGACACCCAAAAAATGCCTTAAACTTAGTGGAACAAGTTAGCAAACATTTAGCAAGTTTTGGCGGTGAAAGCACAAGTTAAGAGTGACTTTATCTTGGGGTTTATGCAGTGAATTTATCATCCTTATGGTTGTATAAAACCAATCCCTATATCATAAATTTTACCCAATAAAAAACACTTGTAATTAGCTCAAAAGGTGCACCTAGGTTAGTAGTGGGCGAGGGCAGATTTTTAGACTTAGTCTAAGGTTAGTTTAGGAGAAAAAAGGGTTAGTAGGCTAGGGTTAGAGCATCCCTAATGGCTGTAGGTTAGTTTTACTACAGAAGCAATAATTTTTTGGACAAAGAGGACTCCTTAAGGAGGCAAGGGATCCAAATTCTCAAGGAACACTTTCCCAAAGAAAGAACGTTAAAACTTGAAATTTGTGTGTTTTCCAAGGTGTTGAGACCATTTACTACTTCTGAATTTTTCTCCCCTTTCTATATTCCCAACTTATTTTTTCCATTTCTTTTCCCTCTTCTATAATTACCCAAATCCCCCTTTTATTTTCTCCCTTCTATTCTCCCTTTCTAGTTACTACAATTAGTCGTTTTTCTTTTTGGTGGGTTCACAAACTCGCGGGTCCTCACTTCCATTCATATTCCCATATCATGAGTCTAACCAACCACATATATCCTATACCTAACCATTTCTAAATTTGCGGGTTCCCGGGTTCAAGCTTTCATATCCCATGTTCCACAACATCCATTTTGCACCCAAAAGATCCACAATATACATTTTGACCATTAGACCCCCGAGCTTCTAAGTATCGCATATATCCAATATTGATTATGATCGAATGCATTACAACACTTATCCAATATTTGACCTTTCATAATCGTGGGATGGCGGGTTCACATAATTTCCCAAATCCTAATTTTCTCTCGTTCATCCCTACCATCCTCTTGCTTTTCCCAATACACATTTAAGAATGGTTTAATGCTACTAACTCATCATGCAAGTTTCATAAATATCATCATTAATAAACGAAGGAATCGAGGATATGTTCTCATTAAAACTACATTAAAGCATGATCTGATGAACATTATATTATGGTTATCTCTCTCAAGCGCCCATTGCAAATACTATATGGATTAAAGGAACACTCTCGTCAACTTATGGCCACAACAACTAGACAACAGTCCTGCAGAGATACTTTGAATATTGTTGGATGACAAGACCATATCTTGCAGTGGTATAGAGCGTACTCTTACTATTCATCCCCTTCTTCTTAGAAGGAAGTGATATGGACGTCCGAAATTGCTCGTGCAAGGTGTGTCCCTGAGGTTTTCGAATGCAAGGAATTGGTGTCCTGGTGCGCTGAGAAATATATACCAAGTCATCGGATTATTCAACTTAAAGACCATTCTCCTATCTCTCTTTCACCTCAAGTGTTTCGTAAGATGTTGAAACTACTTGAATCAACACTTACTTTCAAAGGAGAGGATTGAAAGGATTTCCTGAAAAAGCATGACAACATCATGGACCTCTTGCTTGAGTTCTTGAAGAATCATGTGGCCATCACTGAATATATTACCGGATTGTAGGTCAACTTGTTCAAAAACCCGAGGTGATTTGATACTTACTGTAGGAGAAGATGAGAAATTTGGGAGTCAGATGAGGGTTTGCGACAATGGCGGAGGCAATTTGAGTAGGTATTGGTTTTGTCAGTCTATAAGTGACCAAGGACCACATGGCTACCACAGTTTTCGGTGTAAGGTCGGCACAGTTTGGGCCATTTATCAAAGCATGGAGTCACTACTAGACAACGACATCTCCTTTTCCTTGGATGTTGTGGAGGACACCTCACCATCTCTGGCATTATCATTGGGAGGGGTTCTGGATAGTGTTTAGCAGGAAACAAGTGGGTCAAATGAATTAATTGAAAATGGGCTCACAAGGCAGGGGGACAAGGATAGATTTTTTCCATGAAGTGAGGAGCTAGGAGGTTCGAGGTTTTTGGTGGTGGACTGGATAGGTCTAACTTCCTCTTTGAAATAGCAGCTGCCACCTTCAGATGGTCTGATATACTCTGAAGGATGGGGTGGGAAATTCTCCTTTTACACCGAGCCACCAGAGGGTTTCGAAGGGAGACTAGGGTTTGACGCGGGGGAGCTATCCGTTGGGTTTATCGCACCATTCTAGTACCTTATTGAGACCCAGTTTACTGAAT
Organism: Picea engelmannii; assembly: GCA_009831015.1. NCBI lineage: Eukaryota > Viridiplantae > Streptophyta > Pinopsida > Pinales > Pinaceae > Picea > Picea engelmannii. Next base: position 27,063 of record ML854454.1, on the reverse strand, counting down.
GCCTATTGGTGTCGGATGTCACTCCTGGATTGCTTGCAGGAGCAGAGCCCGACGCCCATCAGTTTTATGTCATGATAGTTTTTAATGGGTGATCAAATGGGTAGAGACTCAGGGAGATATCACTTCTAACTCAGGGACTGGGTCTGGTATGTAAGTGACAAAGGAGGTCTTGATCTAACTTCAGTCAGTGGGTTGATTAAAAGATGAACAGTTGGAAGACTTGATAAGAAGAGTGAACAAACTACTTTGGGCAACAGGATTTCAGTAGTTTGCGGAGGAAAGACTCTGAATGCAAGATCCTCTTGGTTCAGGGTCTTAAGAAACTGAAAGGGGGACTTGACTGGATTCTCCAATTCCAAGTCATTCAGCGTTAGGAAAATCACAAGGACCGATTAGAGACAATGCGACTGTTACAGTGATCCAATTCTACATCATCCTATAACAGCTACAACTCAACTGGATTCTCCAATTCCAAGCTGCTCTAACACGGTCTAAACAAAGACGTGGAAGAAAATGACATTCATAAGGCAAGAAGTCTCAAGAGTCCATGCATAACCAGAATAACAGTGCTTCATTAAAGATTTACAACTGGGAGCCTTGCTCAACCATCTATGCTTACAAAAATGGCGAAAACGCCTACATATACTCAAAAACAACAACAGCAGCAAAAACGAGACGCTGCATTAAAGAATTGTGTCTGCATGGCTTCTGACAGCCTACCTATGCAGACTCTGGATGATCATGCGCCTATGACAGACGCCATCAGATTTCAGACTGTCCTTCTATAGGTGATTCGACGTCAATTAATCCTTTGTCGGACCTTCCTCTTTATGGCAGAGATGACGCTCAACCACCAGCAACAACCGTCATAATTGCATTCTTGAGACTAGGGATGTCCTCGGTCAACTCTGCCTTCTAGGACGTGGAGGTCTCCTAATGGTGCCACCTGGATCAGCCGAACGGTCCTTCTTTGGACGCTACTTCGCGAGACTGTTGCGAGGGATCCCTATGGCGGATATGGACGAGGGTGTGATGGGGGTTAAAGGCGTGAACATTGTGGAGGTGATGAAGAAGAAATGGGAGCTGTGACATCAGCTAAGGAATGTCACGCGGTCTGAATAAGACAGAGGAGGAAGGAGCATGGAGTGCGGGAGTACAGGAGGAGGTGACTGGGAATGAGAGGGACACATGGCAGGAGACGAGAGGATGACGAGCTGAGGAGGTGCCATGTGGATGGAGAGAGGGAAGTTGGATAGATGACAAGGGAAAAGGGAGGTGGTAAGTGGAAAATAGGTGGCAACGGGGAGGACGATACCAAACGTGACACGTCAGGCAAGGGGCCCCACAATAATAACACATAAATTCTGGACCCCCCCCCCTGATTAAAGGCAGAAAGGCAAAGGGGGTCCGAAATGAAGCCTCAGCCGTTGATTTAGCCGCCCCGATATTGGTCGTTAGAGAGATGCGCGCTCAATTCCGGACCCCCCCCCTCCGCTTAAATGTAGAATGGCGGGGGGCCTCCTTAATCCGCTCCTGACCGTAGATCTGAGCACGCATATCTTGGCCTCCCATATCCATGCCCCCTTTAAGTCCAACGTGCCCGAGTTTCATCGATGGATGGACGACTAAGATGAATTCATCACTTTCGCTAGGAAAATCCCGAAAGGCCCCACCTGAGGCTCAAATATGCGCCGCGTGTCCTTTAGATGAACGACCGAGATGGATTTGTCATTAAAAGGGGGCTACCTCCATTCCCGGGCTCACTTATCGTGACCTAGCGCTAGGACCGTGGGCTCGGCTTTGAAGGGCGTTTATCAGCATTTCGGGGTTTGGGGTTTTGAGATGTAAAATGACGAGGAGCTCTTACCCCTCGAATCCTCGAATGTCGACATGACATGATCGTGCACCACGTGTCCTTTTGGATGGACGGCTGAGATCCTTCATGAATGTATATAGATGCTACCTATCGTGCTAATCCCGGCGCAACTCCGCTAACCGCGATTTCCCGCCGACCGTTGATCTGCTCCTATGGATGAATCTGGGCCATTGACAACATAATTTTGCCTGCTCACTTGATTTTTAGCCTGAAACGGGGCTTTACATGCTACGCTTGGGCGTTCTTCATGCAACCTGCAGACCTGGATGCTCTCGAGCCCAAGACAAGAATTTTTGCTAACATTAGGCTCCATGGGGGATATATTTGTCCCTATGATGCTTCTAATAACTCATTATTTAGCTTCAGTGCCTTGCTATTGGGCTATGGAGTCATGCTCAAAACATCCCGCTGCTAAAAATACAGGCCAAAAAAAAAGCAAGAAAATAAAGATACATGCTCAAAGGAGCTTATTTATATACAATCCTAAACTAATAAAACACTTTACATGGGGCTAGGTGAAAGCAGACTTCCACCATAGCCAATCAAGTAACTTCCTGAAGGGAAGCTCTTTCTTTCTGTCGATGATCACCAACAGATGGTGTAACTGTGACAGCTGAACGGATACACTCTTCAACTTATCCTCACTAGCTGAAGTTGATATGGAATAGGGCGGATCCAAGGCATAAATAACATGCCACTCCTTATACTCGCCAATAGGATCATAGAATGAGTGGCAAACCCTGTGAAAAGGGTAGCAGCAGGCCTTCTCTGCTCCATAGATACTTCTACAGGGATAAACTTCATGAGTCTGCATAGGTGAATGGGCAGGCTCCGGGCAGGAAGCCACTTGTTCCACTGGTTCTTTCTGCTCTTCTTCTTGGCTCTCCCCTAGGTCTGATTCATATTCATCATAAATAGGGACCATGGGGTGGTTCTGCTTGTTGACTGGCTCTTCAGTATCTTTATAGTGATCAAATGTAGGATAAGCTTGCTGCTCATCATCACTATAATATAAATCAAAAGGGGGTTGTCCTTTATTGATATGATCCTTCTCCAGAACAGTGATCCCGTAAAGAATTTTGTTTTAGGGATAGTGGGACCTGCTAGTTCTGGTTTCTCATACATAATCTTTTTCTCTTTAATCCCGGGTAAAAATATATCATGAGAAACCCCCTGGAGGAAAAGAGAAGAAACCTCTTCCACAACTAACCCCTCTTTTAAAAAGAGAGGGTCTTCGTCATCATGAGCAGAGCTGTTAGGAACATCTGCCTCAACCCAATATCCAGGTGAGTCATCTACCATGGACCACATTTGCTCTATAAACTCACAATTTCCACAAGAGGCATGTTGATCGTTATGAACATCTAAAAGAATAGAGGCATCTGATATGATGTCAGATGCTTCCGTTCTAGGGCTAACACAATTAATATCATTCAACACCTCTATATTTTCCTGGAAAATGATTTCCTCCACAGTAAAAGATTCATCATGGACATGGTCTTCAGGGCCAGCAGAGGCTTCATGAAGCAAAGAAAACTCCTCACAACAGTTTTCATACAAACAATCAGCTGGAAAATAATCTTTACAAAATGAATTGAAAGTTGTATGAAAACCTGTTAAAGAGAGGATGCTCACAGCAGGAAGAGATCGACACCACTCAAGAGAATCTCCCTTCAATGAATACTTGAAGAGCTTAATCCGGACATCCTCATGCATGATATTGTGTCGGTGAATAGCTTCATGGAAGTCCAGTAAATGCTTAGCTGGTTCCTTTCAACTTGTTTCATGAAATTCAGGGAGGAAATTTTCCCATTGGTCTCTATCAGGAAGTGCATTAGGAAAACCAAATATCTGGGAAAAGTCACAGAAAGCAAACCTTTGAGCCAAAATTTTCTCCATATTGAACCAGTGGAGTCGCCAATCGATCCTCGAATCATGGAGTCGCCAGGTGAAAGATGTGCAGCTTCAAATATGCCTGGTCCTTGTTCACCATCAAAGGCCAGATCTTAACGTTGTCATTACCCCAGGAAGCTTCTCAAGCTGAGAAAGAAGCCACTGAAACCTTCTTGAGAAAGTTCCTCTGGGCTATCTTTCAGGTGTGCCAACAATAGCCACAGCTAAAACAGTGAAGTGGAAATAATGGAGTCGCCATAGTGGAGTCGCCAGGTGCACAGTAGAAATCTTGATAATTCTGATATCTGATGCACCTTCAGAATCAGTTAATCGTTGCCATTCAATCTCGGGGAAAATATTCAACATTCGTCCCCGGCAATGGTGCCAGAAATTTTGGCATCGAATGTCACTCCTGGATTGCTTGCAGGAGCTGAGCCCGACGCCCATCAGTTTTATGTCACGATAGATTTTAATGGGTGATCAAATGGGTAGAGACTTGGGGAGATATCACTTATAACTCAGGGTCTGGGTCTGGTATGTAAGTGACAAAGGAGGTCTTGATCTAACTTCAGTCAGTGGGTTGATTAAAAGATGAACAGTTGGAAGACTTGATAAGAAGAGTGAACAAACTACTTTGGGAAACAGGCTTTCAGTAGTTTGCGCAGGAAAGACTCTGATTGCAAGATCCTCTTGGTTCAAGGTATTAAGAAACTGAAAGGGGGACTTGACTGGATTCTCCAATTCCAAGTCATTCAGCGTTAGGAAAATCACAAGGACCGATTAGAGACAATGTGACTGTTACAGTGATTCAATTCTACATCATCCTATAACGACTACAACTCGACTGGATTCTCCAATTCCAAGCTGCTCTAACACGGTATAAACAAAGACGTGGAAGAAAATGACATTCATAAGGCAAGAAGTCTCAAGAGTCCATGCATAACCAGAATAACAATGCTTCATTAAATCTTTACAACCGGGAGCCTTGCTCAACCATCGATGCTTACAAAAATGGAGAAAACGCCTAAATATACTTGAAAACAACAACAACAGCAAAAATGAGATGTTGCATTAAAGAATTGCGTCTGCATGGCTTCTGACAGCCTGCCTATTCTGACTCTGGACGATCGTACGCCTATGACAGACGCCATCATATTTTAGACTGCCCTTCTATAGGTGAGTCGACGTCAATTAATCCTTTGCCGGACCTTCCTCTTTATGGCAAAGATGACGCTCAACCACCAGCAACAACCGCCATAACTGCATTCTTAGGACTAGGGACGTCCTCGGTCAACTTTTCCTTCTGGGACGTGGAGGTCTCCTAATGGTGCCACTTGGATCAACCGAACGGTCCTTCTTTGGATGCTACTTTGTTGTACTGCTGCGAGGGATCCCTATGGCGGATGTGGACGAGGGTGTGACAGGGGTTAAAGGCGTGAACACTTTGGAGGTGATGAAGAAGAAATGGGAGCTGTGACATCAGCTGAGGAATGCCACGCGATCTGAATAAGACAGAGGAGGAAGGAGCATGGAGTGCGGGAGTACAAGAGGAGGTGATTGGGAATGAGAGGGACACATGGTAGGAGATGAGAAGACGACGAGCTGAGGAGGTGTCATGTGGATGGAGAGAGGAAAGTTGGATAGATGACAAGGGAAAAGGGAGGTGGTAAGTGGAAAAAAGGTGGCAATGGGGAGGACGATACCAAAGGTGACATGTCAGGCAAGGGGCCCCACAATAATAACACATAAATTCTGGACCCCCCCCCTGATTAAAGGCAGAAAGGAAAGGGGGGTCCAGAATGAAGCCTCATCTGTTGATTTAGGTTCCCTGATCCTGGTCGTTAGAGAGTTGCGCGCTCAATTCCGGGCCTCCCCCCTCCGCTTAAAGGTAGAATGGCAGGGGGCCTCCAGAATCCACTCTTGACCATAGATCTGAGCGCACAGATCCTAGACGCCCAGATCCATGCCCCCTTTAAGTCCAATGCGCCCGAGTTTCATCGATGGATGGACGACTAAGATGACTTCGGCGCTTTCGCTAGGAAAATCCCGAAAGGCCCCACTTGAGGCTCAGATCTGCATCGCGTGTCCTTCAGATGAATGACCGAGATGGCTTTGTCATTAAAAGGGGGCTACCTCCATTCCCGGGCTCGCTTATCGTGACCTGGAGCTAGGACCGTGGGCTCATCTTTGAAGGGCGCTTATCGGCATTTCGGGGTTCGGGGTTTCGAGATGTAAAATGATGAGGAGCTCTTACCCCTCGAATCCCCGAATGTCGACATGACATGATCGCGCACCACGTGTCCTTTTGGATGGATGGTCGATATCCTTTATGAATGTATATAGATGCTACCTATCGCGCTAATCCTGACACAACTCCGCTAACCGCGATTTCTCGTCGACCGTTGATCTGCTCCTATGGATGAATCTGGGTCGTTGACAACATAATTTCGCCTGCTCACTTGATTTTTAGCCTGAAACAGGGATTTACGTGCTACGCTTGGGCGTTCTTCATGCAACCTGTAGAACTGGATGCTCTCGAGCCCAAGACAAGAATTGTTGCTAACAACGCCTGATCAGGGTTTCAGAAGGTTTCACCGCCACACAAGGTTTTTTTCCATCAGACTTCCTAGTGGAAGTTGAGCAGGTTCGGGATAAGGAACCTGGGTTCGCAGGTTGCAAGGTCGACTCCTTCTTTCATAATAATACTTTCATTAAACCCAAGAAGGGAATCCCCACTAGTAATTCACAAAAGGGAGAAAAATTGAACAATGGCCAGATCAGCTCGGAAGGACGACAGTCAAAAGCTGTCAGGTGTGATAGGGAAAGGATTCGTGTTGAGCGACTTGTCTTTGGTGAGGATTTTTCTATGGATAGGTTCTTGGAATTCACATAAAGATCAGTGGTGGGAAGGGTCAGGGGAAAAAAATTGGGTATGGATTTCCTCAAAAACTGGGTTACCAATTTCTGGTTACCAGAGATCTCCAAGATGCCCCACATCAGGCTACTTACTAGAGGGTGGTTTGTCTTTGTCTTATCCTCCTCGGATGATGTGGATTGGGTACTAAAGAAGGTATGGAGCTTTGTAGAAACCCCTACACTACTCAAATGTTGGACGCCAACTTTTGATGTGAAGCGAGAACAGATTGACGAGGAACCCATTTGGGTAAGACTCTCGAGCCTTCCGATGCAATTTTGGAATACACACTGATTTGCATAAATTGGAAACCTCTTGGGAGGATACCTAGAATATGATATGTCTTTTGAAGTTACAGGTTACATGACAGTGGCTCGCATTCTGGTCTAGATTAATCTACAGAAGGGTTTATATCAGGAGATTACCATCGAATCTGCAGTCAGGACCTTTGTACAAACCCTGGACTACGAAGGACTCCCTTTTAGGTTCCATAGATGCCACGTCTATGGGCATGGTATTTCGAACTGCCCCCTACCATTCAAGGTCAAAGATCAGATGGAAAAAGGAAAAATATCCTCCTCCTCTCCTCCGAGAAAGAAATGGGAACATCAGTTGGACGTCGAGGAAACAAATTGAAAGGAGTAGCAGCCTTCTGAGGATGTATGCACAGTGGGACAGATCTTGGATAGTGGATGCAACCAAGGAGTTGGGCAGGCTGTTCCTTTGGGAGCTGGTCTATTTTCTTCACCTTCTTTGGAAAACCTTCTCCATCGTGATCAAGAGATTACGGGTATGTCAACTTTGGAAGTATCTTCTTTTTCATCTTTGGAGTCTTTAGATCTGGTTGTAAATTATGTGATTCCTTCACTTACTACGGGTGGGAAGACTCAACCCTCAGTCAGCCTGGCCTCTCTTCATTGTCCCTTCTCCTCTTCCTCATCGGTTTTTTCATCCTTGTTGGTCACACCATCCACGAACTCAGGGGGGATGGGATTTTCATTGTTGAATGTGGATATGAAATCTACTGGACTGCCTCCCACTCCAGCTGGCGACGCTCCATCCCTTTCTACAGGAACCCCCTCTCCAACCTCCTTGGAAAAAACACGTCTTTCCACCCTACCTTTCACTATTGCCACACCCTCCACCTCAAAAAACTCCTCTTCGGAAGGAAACAGATTTTGTTACCATCTTAGGAGTAGATCGGTGGTCAAGGAGGACCTTCTGGAGAGTGGATCTATCTTGATGGATGGCTAGGGGCTGGGGCCACTACCCCAGTCGCACTCAATGGGTAAAGGAAGGGGTCGGAAATCACATTTATATCTGGCACAAGATTGGGACAGAATTGACCTGGATTCAAGCAGACAATCCTCAATCGAATGGGCGCTTAGAGAAAAGCTTCCCTAGGAAGGAGTTACCTCATGAAAGTCCTCTCTTTCAACTATTGGGGGTTGGCGAACCCTGCTAAAAAATCATCCTTACGAAGATTAGTTGAACAATGCTCGTCATATGTCATTCTTCTACAAGACACTCAAGGGGATAGCATATCAGTGGTTAATACTTTGGAAACACTACTCCTGGGATGGTTGTTCGCAATAGTAGATGCTAGAGGCCGCTCGAGGGATTTGGCCACTGGATGGAAGAAAAGGAACTGCAAAATGGAAACTATTTGGGGTTTTAGCTCGGGGATCAGTCTAACCATATACTCCAGAGACCTGGGTCACAACTTAACTGTTATAAACATCTATGGTCCTCACCAGGATAGACAATTTTATTGGAACTCATTAGTTGAGTGCAAATGGTTTAAGCATAAGGACTTTCTACTTGGTGGAGACCTCAATTTCTCATTAGGCACCTTGGAGGTTTGGGGACCTAGAGCTGCACCAGACCCATTAAACAATTTCTTTCTAAATTTCCCAGGCCAGGTGGGGCTGGTGGACGTGGAACCCCAAAAACTCTCTCCCAACTGGTGCAACAAGCAGGTTGGGTCAGACCAGGTGGCCAAACAACTGTACAGATTCTTACTAGCAGATGATATGTTGGATTCTTCTTCTTTAGTATAACAATGGGTTACTTATGAGGGAGAATCAGAGCATCTTCTGATTCTGTTCGAATTCAGGACCAAAAATAGTAGGGTGTTAAGCCCCTTCAAATTCTTTGAGGGTTGGCTCATGGATCCAACCTTTCTTGATCTAGTAAGGGATTTATGGGTGAAACTACCAGAACAAACCTGTTGGGACCACATATTGTACCTTTTTGCTCATACTTTTTGCCATTATTATACCCTTCATCACCTGTATTTAGACTCATATTATCACTTCATCTGATCACTCCAAGGTATACAACGTCCTTTCTCATCACTATATGTTTAATTTGTTTTGCATAACACTTTACATTACTTTTGAACCTAACCATTGATTAGAAGTGCATAAGTGTCCATATTTGCAGAATAGTATTTCAGACCGATGCTGAAACACAGAACTGCCCAAAGCCGCTGTTGAGCTGATGCTGAAACACGAAAGTTGCTACACAGTCCAAGGACGCATATGCCGAAACACGGAGCTGCTACACAGTCCGAGGATGCATATGCCGAAACACGAAGCAGCTACACGGTTCAGATGCAGATGCTGAAACACAGAGCTATCACTCAGTTCAGAATAGATGCT
>ML854454.1:0-17617 GCA_009831015.1 Picea engelmannii | reverse complement strand
TTTACTACAACACTAAGTGCTTTTGGAATTGAGCATATATAGTGCGCAGCTATCTTTGAAACAAAAGACTTCCCTGGGTTGATAATTTATGTTTCACTTGGTTGTTTGAAATTAATTAAGCAATTATAGTGACCAACAAAACCCATACCCCAGCAGTGGTACTTTTTGTTGAGAACCTCAAAAGACTCAAAGAAGCAACTAAAACACAGCTAAAAGATTATCTGCATCTGAGGGATATTGACTTGGAACTAGAAGAATTACAAGATGGTACAGGACAGGGGTTCTATATCTAGGAAGAAAAATATCACCTGTATGGTTTGGAAAAAAGACGCAGGGTCATCCTGGAAGAAAGAGAGGCACAATGGAGATTAAAGAGTCAGGCGTTGTGGCTAGCTTGCGGAGATGAAAACACAAAATTATTCCAATCCTTTTCCAAAGGTCAGAAGATGGCCAACACCATTTGGAGCCTAAGGGATCAGAAGGGGGAGGAAGTAACAATTTTCAACGAACTAGTCGATTTGGGCACCAATCATTTTAAGGCACTTTTTAAGGATCGATAGGAGACATCCATTGCTGAAATTATTAAGGTGGCCCATCTCTTCCCCAAATTTTTAGAAGAGGATGAATTTGGATCCTTAACGACCCCGATCACTAAAAAAGAGTTGATAAAAGTCTTACATTCTTTCCAAAAAGGGAAGATTCCTGGCCCAAATGGTTGGCCTATTGAATTCTATTTGGGGTTCTTTGACATTCTTGGATCTTATCTATTGAGGGTGATTGAAGAGTTGAGGGTAAGAGGTCATATTCACAACTTAATCAATGCTACTTTCATAGCACTGATCCCTAAGACAGACAACCCATCCTCCTTTTAAGACTTTCGATCGATCTCCCTATGTAATTATCTGTACAAGATTATCTCAAAGGTAATCAGTAGAAGGCTAAAGGTAATTATCTCAAAACAGATTTCTAGGGAACAGTTTGGCTTTCTCGAAGGTAGATAGATTCATGAGGCTATTGGATTAGCACAAGAAGGTCTACACAATATTAAACTAAAGAAGATAAAAGCAGTCGTGATTAAAATAGATTTATCCAAATCCTTTGATCGAGTAAATTGGTTATACATCAGAATGCTTCTGATTCACATGGGCTTCAGACTGGTTTTCGTCAACTAGATAATGGCTTGTTTGAACTCGGTCTCCTTCTCCATCCTACTCAATGGTTCTTCTACTACTTTTTTTCAAGCGGAAATAGGAATATGACAAGGATTCCCCCTCTCTCCTCTACTCTTCCTCCTTGTAGCTGAAGGCCTTAGCCACTACCTCGCAGAGCCAAAGGTGGGTGGGTGTTTCTCTGGTATTAAAATATCAAATGGCATGGCCATTACCCACTTACTCTTTGTGGATGATATACTAATATTTTGCAATGGATCGAAGAGGGATGCAGACTTATTATCGGAGGCCATCACACTTTTCAAAATTGTAATTGGTATGATATTTAATGCACAAAAATCCAATATACTTTTCTCCCAGATGGGGGATGAGGTCATACAACATTATTTAGACCTTCTCCCACATATAATTTGGAAGACAACCTCAAATACCTTGGCTTCCACTTAAAACCAAATGATTATAGGAAGAATGATTGGACGTGGCTTTTGGCAAATCTAGAAACAAGACTACAAGTTTGGAGCAATAAATGGTTATCAACGGCAGGGAGGTTAGTATTAATAAAGTCGATTATGGAAGCAATCCCTGTATATTGGATGTCCCTCTCTTAGATCCCAGAAAGAATTCTATAAAAATCAAGAAGAATGTCCTTCTCTTATCTCTATAGAGGGGAATCAGAAAACTGATTGATTCCCTGGGTTCTCTAGGAGAAAATTGTGAAACCAAAGGCCTTGGGCAGATGGGGCTTAAAAAACATTTTTTTGTTTTCAAAAGATCTAGCGGAAAAATAAGTATGGAGATTAATTTCAACAACAAGCCTATGGACCAAAGAGGTCCTTATAAAGTATGTGGCCCCACTCTCTTTACTAGAATGGATCAGGATCCCTGGCACCAGAACATCAGGGATCTTAGTAATGTGGAAGGCGGTACAATGGGATTTTGATGTGGTTGGTAAAAATTTAGCCTGGCAGGTAGGGTCTGGAAACTCACTCAGAATTGGGCGAGACCCCTGGGCAGGATGATTGAGAGAACACATCCTCCCAGATGAACTTTTCACAACCTTAGATCGGGGGGGGGTTCTACCTTGCCCAAGTCGTCGATCCCCTCCACACAACACTATGGCAACAAGGCTGGAAAAAGGGAAGATCCTTGGGACTCAATGAGCCTCAAGCTATTCTTTGGGACAGTTATATCTTTTCTCTTAGGAGAGAAAACATCTGTTTAACTGAGGGATAGGATGAACTCATTTGGGATGGCAATCTAAGAGTCACTTATACTCCAAAAGCAGGGTACATTCAACTAAGCATTGAACCAATTCAACAAGATGAGAAATGGTGGTGGAGGAAACCGTGGAAGATTAAATGTCCAGCCAAAGGAAAAATATTGGCTTGGTCAATACTAGAAAACAAAATCCCCACCTGGGATATTCTTCAGAAGAAACAATTCCATGGGTCGAGCTGGTGTTCACTCTGCAAAATGCAGGAAGAAACGGCAGACCACTTATTTATGCACTGCCCCTTTACCTCATCATTCTAGATGAAAGCCTCCAATTTAAACTCTGACATAGGCCGTTGGAGAGGAGCCTCCTTCGAAGATGCTTTAAAATACTGGTTTAAGATGACAACTCCAAAACACTTAAAATCCTTGCCTATCCTAGATACCTGGGGAATCTGGATAGCTAGGAACAACACACTCTTTCGAGATGACCCACAATCACCCCTGTGGGTGGTTGCAAACTCCTTAAGCATAATCGATCATCTCAATCAAGGAGAGATCTCGGGACGGGGCTCAAGCCAAGATCCCCTTGAGGAACTGATCGAAAAAGGAAGGCCATGGGCCTATTTTGATGGCACGGCCTCAGGGGATCAATTACACTGCGGGGGGTAGGATGCATATATCTAACAAAACAACACTATTTCCACCTCGGAGCTAGGTTGGGGCCTAGTACAAACAACTACGTTGAAATCCAAGCCTTAAAACTACTACTCCTTTTTGCAGCTGAAAAGGGCGTTACCACTCTACAAGTCTTTGGGGATTCCTTGATTATCATCAATTAGGAAAACCAAGCACAAATTTTTCATATGACTAGACTCGGACCTTACCTGGTAGAATTTTTGAGGATCATTTCCACTTTTGACACTATCTCTCTCTCTCTCATATTTACAAGGTAAGGAACACAATGGCTGACCGGCTATCCAAAGAAGCCACGCAACTAGAATTTGGAAGCTGGCACATCACAGGACATACGGCAGAAGACAGTTTTGACTATCACAGGCCCTTTCAGGAAGAACAAATATAAAAAAATGCAGTTGATATCACTTTTTTGGGAACTCTAATCAGGAACACAATTGTATAATTGACAAATATTCTTGATACTTTTGGTACCTATGTATATGACTGGAAAGAATATGGGTGGTTGTACACTCGCAACTTGGTATAAGATAGGCATATTTTGTAATGAAGAAACACACAGAAATGTAAGAGACACTACACAGACAATATATATTTTTGGCTATCTCCAATAGAAAATATATATCTACGAATGTAATTTTATACCCTTTAATAAAATTACGAATTTTTTCCGTGGAAAAAAAAAACTTGTTCAAAAACCCCTTTTGGGAAATTGCTTGGTTATTTACCAAGGTAACGAGCCAAGAAAATACAGCCAACATTTCTTGTATGATTCTTTATATCTTATATTTTACTATCAAGGAGCAAGCCATATTCGATTGGGGAAAACTGATTTCCATTTAAATCTCTTCCCAATTGTCACAGTACAAAAAGGATAAGAAATTCTTTATGGCCTCTTATTTGGTGTTTGTGATAGCATATTGCTGTCAATTTCCTAAATTATCTATCTGCAAGAAGGTGAATTGTGAATTTGACACAATTACCTTCTGGTACCAAGCGTTGTGGAGACACAAAGCTTCCTTTCATTTTTATGAAGTTTTCAATGACTTTGTCTCGGTTTTTAAAGGATTGTTATTTGGAAAAGATACCCTCAGAATATCCTCCCAGGAAAGTAAATTCTTGGATAAAAAGGGGACGTTGGAGAAAATAGAAAATTACAATGTTATCAGGATTTTTCAGTTCTAAGGAAAATCCCTCCTTTTATCCATGACATATATCTGACAGAATGTTTATTACAGAAGTTGCAAGGAAATATAATTTATGGTTGCACTTTTTTCATGAGAAACGAAAAAAAAAAAAAAATTCATACCCTTGTCTTGGAAAATTGGGGATTTGATATTCAGAAATATGAACAAAATCGATGAATTTGCAAACCACTTCCACAACCTAAATCTCAAATATGTTGAAAAGATAAAAGAGTTTGACCCTAACGGAATTTTTGTGGAACATATTTTAGCAATGGGATTTATCAATTCATTTATCAATATTGTACTAAGAGAAGAAGAAGATAATAATTTAGGCGCTCCTACTCACAATGTTGATGTCTTGGAAACGGTACTCAATACAAATGATTTTTACAAGAAGAAAGGAAAGGGTCCCAGCGAGAAGAGTGCACAGTCCCCAACTGTTAATCCTAAGACTACAACATCTTGGATGAGTTATCCAAAGGCCCACCCATCTAGAAAAGTGACCAACAGTAGTTCAAGTGGAGAAGGAGACAAGAATCCCCCGTCGGGAAAAATTGAAAGCTCGTACAAGCTTCCTCTAAGAAAAATGTGGAAAATGTAGTGCAAGAGGAAGAAGACCAGTGCATAGAGAATGATAGAAATAAATTATCCCTTGAAGATATGGAACTCCAGGTAGACATCGAGAAAATGTTTCCCCCACTGGACCAGTCAGGGAATATGGCCCACCAGAATCTATCTTTGGAAATCATTGAGAATGAGACCTTTGATGAAGAAGAGTCATTTTTTTTTCAGAGCGTTGTCTTTGACAGGGAATCCAAAAAAACGATTATTAAGAAAAGTGATGTAAAGAATAAGAAATGAAAATCTCGTTCAGAGTTTGACCTAAGAGATATGCGGCCTTCCCATATTTCTAGAATTCATAGAGCAATCGGCGATGCTTTGGATGACTCCATTAGTGGTCTCAAAGCAGAAAATACAAAGTTAAAGGAAAGGATCAAGGAATTGGAAGATACCTTAATGCCTCTTCCACTTCTTTCCATCCCTTTGGAAATTGTTGGACCCACCGCACTTGTTGCTAAATTAAAAGGATCCTCAAGCTTACTTACATCATTTAGGAGCTACGTGGAGAACAATATCAAGAAAATAATGGCATTGATCATAGAGGCTTGGGAAATTTCGAAAAACATGGTTTCTTTTGGCTCGAGGATGCATGCCTTCCATGAGTACTTACAAGCCAACCTAAAGAATGAAGAAGGCTTTTACCTTAATGTTGTGATACTTTTTGGCATTAAAGTTTCCAATATGACAGAACTAAGGAGAAGAGAGGTGGACCTTCCCTCTCCAAGCCGAATCAAACAGTTGAACGTGTGTTGGAAAGAAAAGATTAAAAAAACTTGAATAACATAGTTCAAACATGCAACCAAGCCATATCAAGGAGGGAATAATTATTCAAAAGGCTCATGGAGGTGGACCTAGCTGGAAGAACTAATGAAGTCCAAGATCCAAAATTGATCGTAAACTCGATTTTACTAACAAAGAAACAATTTGACAAGCATGTTGATATCTTTAAAGGGTTGTCATTTGAAAAGTTCTATGGTATTCTTGAATATGATGAAGACGCCATAGACAACTAGCTAGTGGATTATTCTGTAAAAAATCAGTACATTGAAGAATCATTACATGACATTTCCCTTGATCTGAGAGACTTGGAGGGTAAGTTGTTCAACATCAAAATCCGGCATGAAATCAACGTGGCACCAATAAAAAGTTATATTGATGAAGGGTTTAAGAAATATATCGACAAGTTAACCACCGAGGGGAAAGAAATAGTTGAGATGGTTCCTGTAATCATTAATGAAGACAATAAAATGACACCATCAAATAAATGAAGACATGAGAGACCATCATAATAAGTTTATTATGATCACATTCTTATTTTCTTTATCAATTTCTTCATCTACTTATTCCACCTCTTTCACTAGAAAGGTTTAACCGAAGACTGATAACTCCTTTTTTTTCTTCTTACCAGGTCTTGTTGTTCTTTTACCGCCCACCATCTTCCTTCTACAAACTTAAATTATTGTGTATATTTTCTTTATGGTCCACGAGAGCCCCAATCCCAATCTTTAAGAAAAATACATTTTTAATTTCAAAGAATATGTAACAAACTATATATTTTTTAGAAATTTCAAGAGAGTTATTTTGGGAACAATCTCGATTGTACTTTGTAACCCAGAGTTCTAAATATAAATTATTTGAAGTTTATCTATCATTATCTTTATTTGATATGCCCATTTTCACTATGTTAAAGTTCTCTTATGCATGCATTCCATCTTCTTTTTATTTTCTATGTGATCATAAATATTTAGCCAAACTATGATGTATGTGATGATTTTTTGCTTATTTGTTTTAAATGTGTGAATGTGCTCAGTTCCCGATCCTTTCTTAGGAACTTCCTTTCAAAATAAAACCAAACATTTTATTTTCATTTTCTTGCAATATTTATATTTCTTTTGAATTACCACGATGGACTTCTGTCAAGTCCCACATTTTGAATACCTAGAATTGCCAAGAAAATCTAAAGAGGAGTACCACCTCTATAAAAATGAAGGGGGATTAACATCCTCGTGAGGTTGTTGTTTTGGTTCTAATGGATTTAAGCATCAACATTTTTGGCAACCATACTGTGGAATGAACTAAAACTTGGCACCTGGTCTAGCATTTTTTTTTTAAATATATGATTTTTCCCCAAGCTGACTAGCCCCACCTGGAAATTGGATTAAACAATCAACGAAGCATATTACATCAGTTATACAATCTAGTAATAACATTATTCGAGACCCAAGAAGACTCAGAAAGGTCCTGGAAGATATTAGTCCAAGAATAAGAAAGAGAAATCATCTGGAGACATAGGAGAGACGAGCGACAAGACTGAAGAAATCAAAGGCTAGATAGAGCAGCAAAAGGAAATGATCAAGATTGAATCTGGACAAATACAAGGGACCCATTACCAAAAGAAAAATAAAGAAACTCTTATTCTGAGAATTGAAAATCATATCCCTAGAATCTCTCTGGATATGGAAGAAATAAATGAACAACCCCGAGACGAGGATCATGAGGAGAGACAAGGAGGTGGAAGAGATGCTTCAAGAAATCAAGAAAACTTAAGGTTTGAAAATAGAAGAAGAATAAGAGATTCTCCTTTGAATATTCTAGGTGAGAAACATGATCTCCTTGTTCTCCCTAAGGGCACCCTAAAGGAATTTTATGGAGACGGAGCAATCGATGCAAAAAGGCATATGTACTTATTTATTGATGTTTGTCATTTTCACCGTGTTGAGTATGACGATGTCATGGTAAGGTTGTTTCTGCAAACCTTATCAGGGAGAGCATATGAATGGAATACAACATTTCCCAGTAGATCAGTTCTCTCATTTAATGACTGTGAAGCTATGTTCTTGACTATGTTCACCCATCCAATTGCTTATCATACCCTTCTCACCAATTTCACCCAGATTGGTTTGAGGAAGAATGAAAGGATATGATATTTTAATCTCAGGTTCAATAAAACCTTGAGTAATATTCCAGAAGATAAAAGACCGAATGACCCAGTCATTCTCAGATGTTATAAGAATCAACACCCTTGAATGTGAAATATGCTATCAGGACATCCCAAATGGATACCTTGGAGGAGGAAATGACTAAATCCACTGAGATGGAAGAAATTATGATTGAAATGGGTGTTGAACCCGACATTATACTGGGAAAGGTATAAAGGCAATTGGGAGGATTAACTATTGATAATCAAGGAGATTCCATTTCAAGAAATAATAAAGAATTCAATCCATGACCAACTCAAAACCAAACAATGGGAGGAGGATTTTTCAAGGGAACCATACCTGATGTAAAGTTTGACCCTGTGGCGGCACAAGAAACTAAGAAAAGAATTGAAATTGCACGGATGAATAGAACTATCAAGCAAATGCAGAAAGAGATAACTAGACTAAGAAGGGGAGATAACTATGTGGAAAATCCAAAAATTCCAGTCCCAGATCAAAGAAGTAATCCTTCCCAAGAAAACAGAGTGAGGTTTGAAAACATGGATTATCCCCAAATACCAAGGGTTCCCAGGTAGCCTACTCCCAATGCAGTTGTTTTGGATGATGTGTATGATGAGAAAATAGTTGAGCAAGAGAATTACTACTCACCTAATGAAAGTTATGAAACGGTGAAAATGGAAGGATGTGAGATGCCCATGTATATATTTGAATAAGGTGACAACAACCACAACTCATAAGAAAATGTCACCTAGACAAGAGGATTTGTAAAGAGACCCAATAATAAGAATGACTCTGAAAAACAAAACCAAAAGATAAGGAAAAAAAAAATGAGAAAAGAGAAAATGAGAAAGTGACGGATATTGTTGGAAGTAAAAGGCAACACATGGGGTCAAACTCCACTCAAATGACATATAATGTTGTAGGGGATTTGAGAAAATTAAGGATAACCCTACCTTTTAGAGAAGTGGTGAATATTCCCCAGCAAAGGGGAAAAAATATGAAATTGTTGGATGATCCATCTAAAAGAGTAGAAGTTGTTGTTACCAGTCCAAAACAAATCCCGAGCTAGTCAACTACCAAGCTGAGAGGCAAAACTCCTCCCTTTTACATTTCAATTGAAAATCATTATGTTGCACTACATAGATTTTTAGTTGACACAAGCATGACAAATAATATCATGCCACTAGTGGTCATGGAGGCATTGGGAATGAGTTGCACCAAGTATTATGAAACCAATGAAAGTATATATGCAATTGATTCTAGAAAAGTGTCATCTTATGGATAAATCAAGGACTTATATGACTGGATCCTGGTAGCCCCCATATCATTACAGTTTTAAATATTATTGTGGTAGACCTTCCTCCATCATATGGAGTTGTGTTGGGAAGATATTGGACATTCATGATCGAGGGATATATAATGAACGAAGAAAGTTGTATGATGTTGCCAGGAAAAGAAGGAGCAATGATTAAAGTGCCTAATGAACCTAGAAAACCATTCTCTTTCAAGAAGAAGGACAATGAACTAATGGAATATTATATAGATGTCACGATTGGAAACTTTGTTATCCTAGACATGGAACATAATGAAAGCCTAGAGCAAGTTCAAGACACGAAGAATCAAGAATGTTTGTTCGAAGGCTATTGGAGGATGTCATTTGATGGAGCCTATTCAAACTCCGGGAGTGGATTTGGAATTGTTCTTATGAGTCAAAATTAGGTTGTGCATCCACATGCTATTAGACTGGAATTTTCATGCACTAATAATGAGGTAGAATATGAATCATTGATTTAGGGGATGATCCTTGCACAAGAAATGAAAATAGAACATCTAATTGTGACTAGAGACTCCAAATTGGTGATCAATCAAATCACCCGGAGGTATAAAATAAAAAAGGAAAGACTTAAGTTATATTTCAAAAGGGTTAAAGAATTGATGGAATCTTTCAGTTCCTTCAACATTTCTTTCATTCCAAGGGACAAAAATCACAAGTCGGATTCATTATCCTTGGAGACATAATTGCCAAACCTAGACGATATCCAAAGAAAAACGTATTTCCAAGTAGAAAGAGAATTTCTACCTTTTGTTCCCGATAAAATTGAATATTTGCAAGTTTTTGAGAATGATGAATAGCTGGAAAAACATTTGTTGAACAATGATGATGATGAAGATGGTCACATGTCTGTTGTCCCTAAATATTTTATGCAATTTGAGTCTCTTTTCAAGAAATATGATCATGCTAAGAATCTCCTTGAAGAAGTTTCAATCCAAAAAGTGCAAGAGACTAGGAAAGTCAATATTGGAACTAACAATTCCCCAAAATATGTCAACTTGGGAGTTGATTTCACTATTGATGAAGTTGATAAATATGTTTCATTGTTTAAAGAATACATTTATGTGTTCGCATAGACCTATGATGATTTTAAAGCTTATGATAAAACGATATTTGAACACATCATTCCTTTGAGGGAAGAAGCAAATCCCATAAATCAAAAAAGATGGATGATGAATCCCAAACTGAAACCTTTGGTAAATATTGAATTGGAGAAATTAAAGAAGGTCAGAATAATTTATCCCATTGGACATTCTGACTGGCTTTTAAATCCCATGATTGTAAGAAAAAAGATCGGGGAAATCCGGATGTGTGTTGACTTCAGATATTTTAACAAAGAAAGCATAAAGGGTAACTTTCATTTACCTAATATGGAGGTCCTTCTCTAACAAGTCACTGGATCAGCCTCCATGTCCATGTTGGATGGTTTTTCTGGATATAACCAACTCTTGTTAGTTGAGGAAGATAGGGAAAAGACAACATTTATAACACCTTGGGAGACATATGCATATGCTAGAATGCCCTTTGGTTTGAATAACGTTGGAGCCACATTCAAGAGGGCCATGGATCATGCATTTACCGAGTTGATAGGAAATTTTATGGCAGACTATCAAGATGACTTGACAGTGCATTCCAAAACTAAGGGTGATCATATCCATCATTTGAGAAAAAAATTGAATGATGTAGATTATATGGTGTCTCTTTAAATCCAAAGAAATGCTTATTTGTTGTAACTTAAGGAAAATTGTTAAGCCACATTGTGTGCAAGGAAGGGATTTATATAGATCTGGAAAGAGTTAAAGAAATAAATGATCTCAACCCCCCGACATCCAAGAAGGGAGTCCAATCATTTTTCAAAAAGACCAATTTTGTGCGAAGGTTTGTCCCTCACTATGAAAGTATTGTGAATCCGATCAATTTGTTGTTGAAAAAGGAGCAGAGGTTCGAATAGACAGTGGATACTCAAGAGGCTTTCAATAATATCAAAGGAGTAATCACCATAGCTCCAGTACTTATTAGCCTGGATTTTCAAAGGGATTTCATCATCTATTCATTTGCTACAGAGACAATTTTTGCGTCTATTCTTACTCAGAAGAATACCAAAGGTGAAGAACTCCCAATAAATTTCATGAGAAAAACCCTGCATGACTATGAATTGAGGTATTCAGAACTGGAAAAGAAATCCTTGGCTCTTGTAAAAGCGGTGTCATACTTTCAAACGTATATATTGAACTCCCATGTTATTGCTTATGTTCCCTCATCGCCAGTGAACATGCTTCTGAATCAACAATTAATAAAAGGGAAATGGGATAACTAGTTGGAAAAGATACAAGAGTATGATATTGAAATTAAACCTTTGAAAGTTATCAAAGGAGAAGGTTTTTTCAAGCTCATAGCAAATAATGATTCTATGGATGGAATGATTTCAATTTCGATAGGAGAACCATTGGCTAATTCAGAATGGTATGGATACATTGTATTCTACCTAAGGTTCAGGTAGTTTCCTGTCACCATGAACCCTAAGGAGAGAATAAAAATGGAGATGAAGGAAAATCAATATGTTTGATTGTTGATATACTATTCTTAAGGAATTATGATGGTATATTGTTGAGATGCGTTGATGAAAACCAAGAGAAAGAAATAATGAGAGAATTCCATGAAGGAATATGCAGTGGACACTTCGCACCTACCGCCATCGCTCACAACAGAATAAGAGTTGGGTTCTATTGGCCATCAATTTTCAAAGACTCATATGACACAATAAGGAATGCCAGCATTTTTCAGGAAAAATGAAAAGATATGTGATTCTTTTACAACCCATAATTGTAGAACAACCATTCTCCCAGTGGGGACTTGATGTTGTCGGGCCAATTAATCTGAAGTCAAGAAAGGGACATACATACATTCTCATGGCTATAGTTTATTTCATGAAATGGACAGAAGCAGTGGAATTAAAGACAATTTATTCTGAAGAGTTAATTAAGTTCCTCAAAGATAATATTCTGTCAATATTTGGCATCCCATATAAATTTATCACTGATAATGGTTTGATTTTCATCGGGTCGAAATTTATAGAGTTTTGTGGAGAATATGGAATTATCATTGATCAATCGTCAAATTTTTATCCACAAGGTAATGGTCTTGTTGAATCCACAAATAAAACACTTGTTCAGATACTAAAGAAAACTATTGACAAGAACCAAAGGAATTGGCATCTGGAGTTGATGGACGCATTGTGGGCAAGTAGAACAACTCCAAAGGACAGCACCGGGATGTCCCTGTATACACTGGTTATGGGAAAGAAGTGAAATTTCCAATTAGCGTCGAACTCAATTCCTTGAATTTTGTGGTTAATATAGAAGATATAGAAGGAAATTCACCTATCCAAAGGAGGATCAACCAGTTGTTGAAATTGGAAGAAGAGTGAAGCAAATCCCTGAATCAAACTTCTAAGAGGCAGTAGAGTGTAAAAATATATTTCGATCAGAGCGCAAATGTAAAGAATTTTTAGAGGGGAGAGTTGGTGTTACTTTGGAACAAGGACAAGGAGAAATCGTCGATGCATACAAAGTTTGAAGTGCTCTAGATTGGACCATACATTGTTGAAAATATCCTGGGTTTTAATTCTTATATGCTCCAAGACTCGAAGGGTAAAAGATTAATGTTGTCTGTCAACAGGAAACATTTGAAAGGTTTCTTCTCTTAATAATTTCTCATTCTCATTGTGCATAATTTTACTTTTCAGTTTGTATATTCTTACTTTGACCCCACAACCCAATGGACGGAAGCACATGGTCATAAATATTCTAGGTTCTTGACAACCCATAGGAGGTTATCACCCCACAGTTGGAGCCAGTTGTTGAGACCAATTATGGCTTATGAATTTCCCTCCCCTTTCTATCTTCCCAACTTATTTTTTCCATTTCTTTTCCCTCTTATATACTTACCTGAATCCCCCTTTTCTTTTCTCCCTTCTATTATCCCTTTCTAGTTACTACACTCATTCTTTTTTATTTTTGGCAAGTTCTTGGGTTGGAAAACTCGTGGGTCCTCACTTCCATTCATATTCCCATACCATGAGTCCAACCAACCGCATATATCCTATACTTAACCATTTATGATGTTGTGGGTTCAATATTTCATATCCCATGTTCTGTGACATCCATTTTCCACCCAAAATATTTGCAGTCTACATTTTTACCATCAGACCCTCGATATTTTGAGTATCGCATCTCTCCTATATTGAGTCTGATCGACCGCATTACAACACATAGCCAATTTTTGACCCTTCACAATCTCATATTCACAGGTTCCCAGGTTGACATAATTTCCCAAATCCTAATTTTCTCTCGTCTGTCCCCGCCATCCTCGTGCTTTTGCCAATATGCATTTAAGAATGGTTTAATGCTACTAACTCATCATGCAAGTTCCGTAAATATCATCATTAATACACGAAGGGATCGAGGAGATTTTCTCATTAAAACTGCATTAAATCATGATCTGATGAAGATTATATTATGGTTATCTCTCTCAAGCACCCATTGCAAATACTGTCTGGATTAAAGGAACACTCTCGTCAACTTATGGTCGTAGTAGATAGACAATAGTTATGTGGAGATACTTTGAATATTTTTGTATGAGAGGACAATAAATTTCAGTGTTCTAGAGCATATTCTTACTATCCATCCCCTTATGTTCAGAAGGAAGTGATCTGGACATCCGGAATTGCTCGTGCAAGGTGTGTCCCTGAGGTTTTTGACTGCAAGAAACTGGTGGATTGGTGCAATGAGAAATATATACCAAGTCAGCGGATTATTCAACTTCAATACCATTCTCCCATATCTCTTTCACCTCAAGTGTTTCGTAAGATGTTGAAACTCCATGAATCAACAATTACTTTCAAAGGAGAGGATTGATTTCATGAAAAATCATGACAACGGCATGGACCTCTTGCCTGAGTTCTTCGAGAATCCCATAGCCATCCCTGAATATATTATGAGGTTTCAGGTCAACTTGTTCAAAAACCCCTTTTGGGAAATTGCTTGGTTATTCACCATGGTGACGAGCCAAGAAAATATCGTCAGCATTTCTCATATGATTCTTTGTATCTTATATTTTACTGTCAAGGAGAAATCCATTTTCAATTGGGGAAAACCAATTTCCATTGAAATATCTTCCCAATTGTCAAAGTACAAAAAGTATAAGAAATTCTTTATGGCCTCCTATTTGGTGTTTGCGATAGCATATTGCTGTCAATTTCCTAAATTATCTATCTACAAGAGGGTGAATTGTGAATTTGACCCAATTACCTTCTGGTACTAAGCGTTGTGGAGACACAAATATTCCTTGCATTTATATGAAGTTTTCGATGATTTTGTCTCGATTTTTAAAATATTTTTGTTTGGAAAAGATACCCCAGAATATCCACCCAAGCAAGTAAATTCTTGGATAAAAAGGGGACGTTGGAGCAAATGGGAAATTACAATGTTATCAAGATTTTCGATTCTAAGGAAAATAACTCCTTTCTTCCATGCCATATATCCGATAGAATGTTTATTACAGAAGTTGCAAGGAAATATAATGTATGGCTGCACCTTTTTTCATGAGAAATGAAAAAACCAATTCATACCCTTTCCTTGGAAAATTGGGGATTTTATATTTATAAATATGAACAAAATCGATGAATTTGAAAACCACTTCCACAATCTGTATCTCAAATATGTTGAAAAGATAAAAGGGTTTGAACCTAATGGAATTTTTGTGGAACATATGTTAGCAATGGGATTTAGCAATTCGTGTATCCATATTGTTCTAAGAGAAGAAGAATATAATAACTTAGGCACTCCTACTCACAATGTTGGTGACTTGGAAATGATACTCAGTACCAATGATTTTTACAACCAGAAAGGAAAGGGTCCAAGAGAGAAGAGTTCCCAGTCCCCAATTGTTACTCCTAAGACTACAACATCTTGGAGCAGTGCTCCAATGGCCCACCCATCTAGAAAAGTGTCCAACAGTAGTTTATATGGTGGAGGAGACAAGAATCCCCTGCCGGGAAAAGTTGAAATCTCGCACAAGCTTCCTCTAAGAAAAAGGAGGAAAAATGTAGTGCAAGAGGAAGAATACCAACACATAGAGAGTGATATCAATAGCTTCTCCCTTGAATATATGGAACTCGAGGTGGACATCGAGAAAAGTTTTCCCCCATTGGACCAATCGGGGAACATGGCCCACCAGAATCCATCTTTGGAAATATTGAGAATGAGACCTTCGACAAAGAAGAGTCATTTATTTTTCAGAGTGTTCTCGTTGATAGAGAATCCAAAAAATTGATTATTGAGAAAAGTGATGTAAAGAATAAGAAAGGAAAATCTTGTTCAGAGGTTGACCTAAGAGATATGCGTCCTTCCCAGATTTCTAGAATTCATAGAGAAATTGACGATGCATTGGATGACTCCATTGGTGGTCTCAAAGAAGAAAATATAAATTTAAATGAAAGGATCAAGTAATTGGAAGAGACCTTAATGCCTCTTCAACTTCTTTCTAGCCCTTTGGCAATTGTTGGACCCACCACACCCGCTAATAAATTAAAAGGATCCTCAATATTACTTACATAATCCAGGAGCTATGTGGAGATTAATATCAAGAAAATAATGGAATTGATCATAGTGGCTTGGGAAATTTCGAAAAACATGGTTTCTTTTAGCTCAAGGGTGCATGACTTCCATGAGTACTTACAAGCCAACCTAAAGAATGAATAATTTTTTTACCTTGATGATGTGGTACCCTTTGGCATTAAAGTTTCCAATATGACAGAACTAAGGAGAAGAGAGGAAGACCTTCCCTCTCCAAGTCGGATCAAATAGTTGAACGTGTGCTGGAAAGAAAAGATAAAAAACTTGAATAACATTTTTCAAACATACGGCCAAGCCATATCAAGGAGGGAAGAATTATTCAAAAGGATCACAAGGGTGGACCTACCCGAAATCACTAAGAAATTCCAAGATCCCAAATTGATCCTCAACTCGTTGTTCCTAACAAAGCAACAATTTGACGAGCAAGTTGAGATCTTTAAAGGGTTTTCATTTGAAAAGTTCTAGATGCCATAGACAATTGGCTAGTGGATTATTCTGTAAAAAATTAGGACATTGAAGCATTACATGAAATTTCCCTTGATATGAGATACTTGGAGGGCGATTTGTTCAACATCAAAACCCGAAATGAAATCAACATGGAACCAATGAAAATTTATATTGAAAAATGGTTTAAGAAAGCTATCGACAAGTTAACCACCGAGGAGAAAGAAATAATTGAGACGGTTCCTGTAATAGTTTATTAAGACAATAAAGGGACACCAACAAGAAAATGAAGACACGAGAGACCATCATATTAAGTTTATGTTGATTGTATTCTTCTTTTCTTTATCAAGTTATTCATCTAATTATTCCACCTCTTTCACTAGAAAGGTTTAACCGAAGACTGATAACTCTTTTTTTTTCTTCTTACCAGGTCTTGTTGTTCTTTTACTGCCCACCATCTTCCTTATACAAACTTAAATTATTGTGTATATTTTCTTTATGGTCCGCGGGAGCCCCAATCCCAGTCTTTAAGAAAAACACATTTTAAATTTTAAAGAATATGTAACAGACTATATATTTTTTAGAAATTTCAAGAGAGCTATTTTGGGAACAATCTAGATTGTACTTTGTAACCTAGAGTTTTGAATATAAAGTATTTGAGGTTGATCTATCATTATCTTTATTTGAGCTTCCCATGTTTACTCTGTTAAATTTCTCTTATGCATGCATACCATCTTCTTTTTATTTTTTATGTGATCAGAAATCTTTAGTCAAACTATGATGTATGTGAGGATTTTTTGTGTATTTGTTTTAAATGTGTGAATGTGCTCAGTTCCTAATCCTTTCTCAGGAACTTCCTTTTAAAATAAAACCAAACATTTTACTTTCATTTTCTTGCAATATTTATATTTCTTTTGAATTACCACGACGTACTTATGTCAAGTCCCACATTCTGAATACCTAGAATTCCCAAGAAAATATAAAGAGGAGTACCACCTCTATAAAACGTAGGGGGGTTTACATCCTCATGAGGTTTTCATTTTGGTCATAATAGATTCAAGCGTCAACACAAGGAAACAATTTATTTCTCCAATGCAACAAGTAAATGACTATGGCCTTCAAACAATTGGGTTAATGGAGTCAAACAAATAAAGAGATATAAATAAAGAGCTAGAGGTACTACCTCCTTCGAGGTGTAAATCCTCTTACTCCCCTTACAAGTATCTCTAGCTAGGGTTTAGACTAAGAGGGTGTATGCCCTTATACTTCTCTTAGAAAACCCTTGTTAAACCAATAGCATGTAAGCATAAAGTGATGGAGACTAAGGTGGGGGTGTATGCCCTTATACTTCCCACCTAGCTCTAGCAAATAGCCTTGACTT